>BJBW01000989.1:4517-19056 GCA_004320125.1 Scolopax mira
GGGGGGGGGGGGGGGGGGGGGGGGGGGGGGGTGCTGTGGTGGAGTGTTGCGTTTTTTGTTTTGTTGGGTTTTTTTGGGGGGTGTGTGTGGTATTTTTTGGGTTTTTTTGTTTTGGTTTTTTTTTTGTGGTTGGACTTGATCTCAAAATCTCACCATGATGATTCTGTAACAACTAGAAAAGCAAAGCACTGAAGCATCTTAAGCTGTTTCAAACTCACAACCACCCTAATCATCGTTACTAGCCAAAAAATTCCATGATAATACTTTTCTAAATACATACTTCAAGTCCCAAAACCAGACTGTAACATTACCTGAAGATTTCATAGCATGTCCCCTCCAGCAGAAGCCTTAAACACACACAGGAGCAGAACTCCACAGCAGCAGCCGGTGGTCCCACTTCTGTTTAACTTGTTTAAAAAGTCTACCATGTTTACAAGGTGGCTTAACAGATCGGGGCAGGTTGCTTAGCATCAACCACCTCAAAGCTATTCTGCTTTCCATATGAGGAAAAGCAAGGGTGGGGTGCTCTTCACCTTCTGTGTAGTACACAGAGTTACATTTTAAAAGATCTACCTATCTAAGAGTCTACTATTTTAAAACAAATCTATCTTGAATGAGAGGTCAAAAAAAAAGAAAAAAACGTATGAAAGAAAGATATTTGCACCTCACAAATTCAGTCTCAACACACATGCTGTCATCTGCTGTCTTAACTCATGCTAATGCCACGCATCTAGTGACTTAATTCCAGAGAGCTTTACATATTTGAGGAAACATGTGGTGTTTGCTACAGCCTGTAATTTCTTACATTTGACTTGAAAAATGTAATTTATCTCCCAAATGTATTTCCACCAAAACTTCTATTTTGAAATTTCTCCATGTTGTTCATAAATAGCCTTTGATTCACCAATAACTGTATTTAAGTGGAAGGGGGGAAGATATGAAGCTGCCCACTCCCTCAAAGAGCATATTACACAACCTAAACTCAATAACGTAAAAACCTTAAATTTCTATGCTATGCATGGCACAAGTGTAACTTTTTTGTAAGTGTAGCAAGTGTAAATTTGATGCTTTCCTGCAGTAAAGGTAACTGGCACTTGTTTAAGCACTCTTGTCTCAGCAGATCTACAGCAGAGCACCGGACAGCGAGCACAGCCTGAAAATACAAGAGGATCATTGACTGGACCACTGACTACATACTGTAAGTTAAAAACATCAGCTTTTATCATCTACCACGATTTAAGTTAAAATTGTTTACTTCCAAGCTTTCCAGACATGCCTATCTATCTCCTAACCAGATTGCATCAACCCCTTCTCCCCCCACCCACAAAAAAATTCACGTTTTGGAAGAGATTCAGAAAGAGGCAAATGCTTACCCCCAGTAATGGTTAGATCATCTTTAATTCTAGCACCTGAAGTTATACAAGGGTTTGCTTAATAATCAAGTTTCAAAGAACTGTTGGACACATTCAGTAAGGTGACAACTGTGCAATACCACTCAGTATTTCAATATCAGGGAACATACTCTTGAATTGTTTAAACACAATCCACAGAACTCAAAATTAAACAACCATCCACAGTTTAACTAAACAATCAGTTAAAAGTCTTACAGTTTAATAATTCACATGATAGTCAGTCTTTAGTAAGGGATACTGAAATTCATTAAAACACAACACTAGATTTTACTCTATAGGTGTGTTGGGCAGGCACATAATTGGCCATTCTTGGGTGTAACCAGAAGAGTAAGGAGAAGTTTACCACAGTTTGGCAAATCCCACATTTTGTCAGTTAAAAGTGAACTGTGAGAATTAAATACTCATCTTTACATATACACAAGTTATGCTGTGAAAGCATATTTGCTTACAAACATATAAAAATACTTGTTAACTAGTTTGATAAGAAAATAATGTATAAAAGTATATAGCAAAAACATTTAATCATCTCTGACAATGGAAAGATCAAATTCATTTTTATATCACATGAAACAAAAACAGCTACAATTTTAGATTTCCTTAATCCCTTACCCAGAAATACAAAGGAAGACACAATTTGTTTCCAAACAAATGATGTGAAATTTCTTAATAAGCTGAAATGCCTCGATCCAGAATGAGCTCAGGTATTTGGCCATATCCTAATAGTAGTAGTAATTATCCTGTAGCTGTTCTGGATTCATAAAATAAATACAGTAGAATGTTTTGGCCACTGAAATAAAACTGCAGCATAAATGAGAGATGAAAATCTTTGCTGACAATGAAATTCAGTGTAGGTGTCTTAAGGCTAGCTGAATACTCACGTCTAATTTAACTGAGGGCAAAAAAAGCCAATCCACCCCTTTTTAAAAAGTATTCTCTATACTTCAACAAGGTCTTTGTAATAGCTAATGAAACGGCAGAAGTAAAAATAAATTAATTCACAAGAGACAACTTATGCATGACTTCAACACCTTGTCCTACACGGATTTGTTTCATCTCCTTTGCGAATAAAACTCCACAAGGTGCAAGCTCTTAAGGGAGAGAAGGAAGGAACTGTGGTATTAAAGAAGCAGCCTTAGTGTTTTGTTTGAAGTCTGCCCCAGGATGACTGAGTCTTCTTCAGAAACTACTCTGCCAGCTTCTTGGACTAAGGCTATTCTGGTGACCACTTTTAGGACATGCACATGTAAGGCTAGACCAATACCAGAAGTGATGTAAAGTGATGGAAAGAAAAAAAAAAATAATCTGGCAGTTGATAGCTTGGTTCTTGGGATTCTCAGAAAATAACACAATGGCAGCCTTTCTTGTCTTTTTCTTTCCGTGTTGGCTCTGGTGAAGGAGGGCACTCTTGTTCTTGAAATTTCCTGGAAATAGATATTTCAAATTAAATTTCATAGAATTTTTTTTAGTTAAATAAAAATAAATACTGTATTTCAAATTACTGGTTTTACATTTTTATTATAGAAGATGGACATACTTTTGACACTCAAACTACTGATTAAATGACTGATTTTTTTTTAGGGGTTGCTTTTTTTTTTAGGAAACATTTTTTACAAGAGGCCAATTTCAGATTTAGCTTAGCAGGCTTACTTATTGGGTGAGCGATAAAATTTGAGAGATTAAGGTGAAGAAATTCTCTTTCAAACACACATTACATTAATGTAAACATTTTTCCCCAATATGCAGCAATATTTTATAATGGAGAACATCTGTTGAAGTTTGAAGGTAACAGCAGGTAGATTTTTCTCAGCAACCTTCTATTGCATTTGCTAGAACTATTCATTAATGTAGGGGCATTAAATATCTGTTGTTAAGTTATCATACCTTATAACTCTGACAAGTTCATGAAAAGCTTGGTCTACATTCAATCTGATTTTTGCAGAGGCTTCCATGTATGTTACTTTAAGTTGCCGTGCTAGCTGCTGGCCTTCCTCTTGTGTCACCTGGAACAGACATCAATCATTAAGCCAGAGGCTTCTGCAGGCACATTCGTATCACCAGACAGTTCAGATACATGCTAAGGCTCTCTTTTCCTCAAACAATAATGCTTATTTGGTCACACAATAGTTTCCACACGGTCCACATAATAGAACTAGGAAACAAATCCATGCAATACAGCTTCTCAGTGCAAGTAAAGATGACTTTTTAAAAATTTCTGCGATAGACAAATACTCTAAGGAATATCCCTCACTGCAGCTGCCTCATCTTCACATTGTTCTGCATAACAAGACCAAGTTTTCCTTCACAAGCAGAGTTCCCCATTCCCCCTCGAAGCATTTCAGGCAATGTCTGCTGGCCCACTAACAGAACCGTGAACACTATTGCTAAATTCACCTTCTTCCTGCCCCAGCTAAATCTAGAGAAGAAATAATTCAGATTATTACTTTTAAAACAAGAACCGACATTTAGCTTCTGAATCTTTCTAAAACTAATTTTTTTTAAAAATATCTATTTATGACACAGCAAAATATTAATACATTTACTTTTAGATGTAACTTCAATTATAAAAGACCTAAAAATCCATTAAAACTTCAG
The DNA here is from genome assembly GCA_004320125.1 of Scolopax mira. Lineage (NCBI taxonomy): Eukaryota > Metazoa > Chordata > Aves > Charadriiformes > Scolopacidae > Scolopax > Scolopax mira. The sequence goes on from BJBW01000989.1 coordinate 8,522, forward strand.
GCTACCCACAGATATTAAAGAACCCCTGTCTACTTCTTGACTCCCTGAGACAAGAAGGGAAGGGAGATGCAGAGGAAATAATGAGTGTCATAAAGAGTTGGTATGAAATGAAGCAGAAGGCAGGAAGCTAGTGGACCATCATAGGAAGGAGGAGTAAGTTGGTCACAGGGCAAAAGCCAAAGGAGATGGCTGCATATTTTTCGATGAACTAGAAGGCAGCGAGGTCGGGCAACAGAAGGCCACCCCAAGCAACGCAAGGCATGTGAGGCTTCAACAGGAAGGTCACCCACGGGGCTGGGGAGGAAAGGGCAGCTTTCAGTGATAAAGGAAGTAACACAGATCTTGCCAAGACAACAGCTAGTGGAAGAAGTGTCAAAGATTACACAGCTTTCACACCAAAACATTAAACCAGCACATAGAGGACTGATATACTGAGAACAACAACAAAAATAATTAGGGTTTCTTTTTAATTTAGCATTGAAAAGGCACTCAGATGTTCGCTTAGATTAAAAAGCTACACAGAAATGGAGATAGATGGGAACAGAAAAGCACCATTGGTAGCATTTGTAAGATACAGAAGTACTTTTAGTTTGCAAAATATTTTCCTAACAGCTACACACACTGCTTGAGAGCCTTCAGACAGCATCTCAACATGTTGATTCCCTCGTCCTTAGCACCCTCACTGGTATTGTATCCATGTATTTACTGCTGAACTGAAGGCTGATCCCACTAAATCCTCATAAAACTCTACAAGGAACACCCAGAACTGTGCACCATTAGCTAGAGTAAATCAGCATTCATCTGCTGATCCCAAACACTCTCAGAAATTCTATATTTCTGTATTATCACCATCTGCTGATGCCAAAACCATCCAAGAAACAACACCAAGCTAAACTACTGGAACTGCATTTTTAACTGCAGGGTACAAAGTGAGAAAGTGAGAATGACTGGGATCCTTCAGTCCCCCACTGGTGTCTAAAAACTGAACAATATTGTGGATTTTTTGCTCTGGTAGCTAAAACAAACCCACTTCCAACTTCCAGTCCCAGACATCAAAATATCCTCATTCCAAAGCTCATGAAGACTACAGTTTGAGAAATATTCATAGCTGTCTTCTAGTATGTCGATGACATTGCAGAACCCCCCAAAGTTTGCATTAGGATCTCCAGACACTTTAATGCACCTCTACCTCATTCACCAGAAAAAAACCCCAGGTGTGGATATGGCAGCTTTTGCAAAACCAACTCCCTTTACTTTTCTTCATCTCAGTATAGTCAACTGTAGCCCCAAAAAGTGATAGAATGAGGTCTAATTAAAATAAGGAATTAAAACTGGGAAGGAATGTAGAAGACCTGAAGAGAAACTGATTCCAGTCTTTAAATGTACATCGTTACTACTTTCTTCATTACTGTGTCCAAAGCACATTAAAAGCACAAGTCAAACCAACGCTGTAATAAAGAAAAGCTACACTTCCATAGTACTCTGCATTTACGAAATTACAGATGCAACATTAAAGCCCTTACTGTATTTCCTAGAAGTGTAATTGCTTAACTCCAATTTTTTTGTCAGTTTCACAAGTATGTTGTCCAGTAGCTAGTGGCTTTTAGTAGCTTTTAGTGACTTCAAAGTCAATTAAAAAAAATACTTGATTTTTGGCACACTATGGAAGCATTTGCAGTGCCCAAGCTTTAAATTAGAAGCCAGAGCATACAGTTTTCATGGCTGAAGGAAAAGTGCAACCATAAAAATACTTCCTAAACAAAAACATGACTTTACATCTTAATGTTTTCCCTTTCTTCCTTCTGAAGTATGACCAACTTGTGTCATGACAGACTTATCAGTGGGGAGAGCTTAAAGGTCACCAGCAAAATAAAAGCAATAAGGCATCTGATGCAGTATCTATAAAGCTCAAGATTGTGCAAGCCATGGGAAGACCTGAAGCTACAATCTGTCTGTGGGAACAGAGGCATCACTGTACATGACCATCAAATCTACTACCTCAAGAAATTATTGTCACACTTTTTTTTTTTTTTTAAACAGAGTTTATAATAGCCAAGGCAGCAAAAACAAAATGTGAATGGCATTCAGGTCCCTATTGCAATTTGGATTTTCCTTGAAACTCTGCCACCTGGGGAACAATCAGACTTGACCCAGTTTAAGCTAGCAGTTACCTACAAAAAGTTATACATATTCTGCACTGACAAGTCTACTCCTTCACCAGTAGTGGTTATTACCAAAACAATTCAGTCTACTGAATTGTCTGACTTTAGAAACACCCAGTGTTTAATTGTACAGAATTCATCTATTTAAGAGAAAAACTGCTACACAGCACTTTAAGGGAAGAATAATGAGATAAGGCCCTTCAGCTTTGGTTTCAGTTACCAACCTAGGACTGATCTGGGAATCTGGAACCAGTATGAATTTGTTGTCATACAAGGACATTCTAAAGATTAACACTTGCTCCCTTGAATAACTAATTTTTCCTTGTCAACTTCAGTGAGGATTTTGCCTCCCATACCACAAAGGAGAGAAAAATTACATGCAGCCTGCTTAACTCCAGTTTGCTACACAAATTGCTACTTCAAACTTTGTATTTCACCTTCCCTTCCAAAAAACACCTGTGAGTTGGCCTATACTATATTACAGTCACCACCACTTTAGACTACCCCTTTGGTGCCCTCCTAATACTTCATCAAGATCACATTAATGTCTGTGCAATTCTGCTGTAAAGCAAGAAACCATACAAGGATTATTAGCTATGCATCATTTGCTTCCAAATTTATGGCATCATAATGATAGTACTGTGTTCAACAACAAAACACAGTTGCTTGCACAAAGGTGTGGTCAGACCCTTGAGACATCCAAAACTTTTGTACATATACTCTTCTGGGCTCCAGTGCTAAGTCAATCGAGTATTGTTTGCTGAGCAAAACACACAGTAAATGACTAACTTAGTGTTATGCTCTCAGAGGTAGCATGTGTTCTCCATTATTCCACCAGTTTGCCTCGTGTCTTTCAGAAATGGGTAGCAGATGCCTAGTACAAGAAATTTTCCTCTAAAAACTCATACACAGCTTCCTGAATTTCTAAAAGTGTTTCTTAAATTATGAAGCTGAAAAATGTACATTTCTGATTAAACAAGTTAAGAGAGCAAGAGACTTCTTGAAGAACTGTCAGGCAAGTAAGAGGACTGAGCATGACATTCTAGCCTGGCTGAAGTGAGGTTTGACACACGGGCAGACTGAAAATGCAAGGCCAGAGGACTAGCACTTCTCATGTTTTTTTTGCCACAAGCTACAGCCTGGGGACACTCTGCATTTTCACTCCAGCACTCCTAACCGAGGTGAGGGGTACTCCCGCCTTTGCCCCCAGACCCTCCATCAGGGTTGCCCTTGCAGCAAACCTGTAGCCTGACAGGAAGAAGACCTCGCTTGTCAGCCTAACATTGTTCAGTGCTTGGGGAGACATGGTGGCAGGACTAGTTTTCAGCCAGATCAGCAAGTTGGTCCAAAGCACTGAAGAACCAACCTCAGACAGACTGAAGGGATGCCCACAAGGAGAGCTCACATGATGGAGCAGGAACAACCCCACTGAGCAGAGGCTCTGGCTGCATTTAACATCCAGCTGATAACATCTAACTGCTCAATGCTGCCAAAAGGCGAGGTCTCACTTTCTCCCCCCCAACCCCAACTCCTCCCTGCTCTGCTCAGAGCCACAGTCCCACCCCTTCCCATGCTCAGAGGACTGGCACTCAATCTTTCTGCGAGTTGATTTAACTCACACAGGTCCCAGAAAGCCATTCCAGCTCATCTGTTTTTCTCCCCATCTAGAGAGATGATTCAACTCAAAGTGGTTCAAGTGAGAGTTAGGGCCAGCAAAGGAAAGAGTGGGAATATGAAGTCAAGAGGGAGGGGAGCCTCTCCCTTCTGGGGACCAATTATGTCAGCTCAGCATGCCCAAACCATTCCTTCAGACTGACTTAAGGCCAACTGAAACACACCATGTAACGGGGAAGGGGCAGGGAAGAGTTAAGAACACATAACTAGCTGTTTCAGCAAACCCAGAAGTGCTATTTCAGCTACAGCTGTCTAAGCACCAACTTACAGTGGAAGTCACAAATCCACCAATTTGCATGTAAATTGTGTGAGTGATAGCACCCAAAGTTATGCTTGTCAGCATCTAATCAATTAGGGCAATTAATATAGCCCTGAAAAGCAAAAGGAGCTTTTGGGCACATATGCTTTTATTTGTGTTCAACTATAAGCAACAAAACTGCAAAGTTAAGCTATTTGAAAACAGCTGCTTTGAGCTTGAATATTTATCAGCCCATTACCATCTGAAAAAGCAGCCAGGAATCAGGTAGGGAGGGACTGGCAGGAGAACAGCTGACAGGCACCTCTTCCTTTAAGGGAGAGACAGATGCTGTGTAGTAACATTAGGAGGGGGGAAGGAGAGAAAAAGTTCATAACTGTTTCTAGAAATGGATCTACAGGATTCCAACTACATTTGCAGGTGTCCTCTGAGAATCAGGGCTGACAGCGATGATGCTATTTCCCCTCCCAAAGCATCTGGATGTTTGTCCTTCAGCAATTAGACTTTACAGAACAGTTCAGTTTCACCTACATGGTTTCCATGCCAACACTTGTACATGAGATAAAGTACCTAATGTTCCAGGACCTGCAAGAGAATTTTGATGGAGGCATGGTGGTAATGGGAGTGAAAGAGTTTCAAGTCTGTCTCTGGGACAGGCTGATAGTTCTCTAGATGTGAGAGTACATGAGGTTATTTTTGAGGTGTTTGTCAGTTTCTTCTGTTTTTGCTCCTGTGAAAACTTGTTTTAAGACATTATCTTTCAGCATAGGTTTGAATTTTTTCATGAACTTTCTACTCAGATTCAGGGGTAAAAAGGCTGTGACAATCAAGGGACCACACTCAACAGGAACTTTTTGTGCTGAAGGTTTTACATAGTATTGAAGAAATTCATTCAACAAGATACTAATCGATTAAACTCTTTAATGTTGTTTGTTTTGAGCCTATTTTTTCCTTGTCTCAAACACTGGTTCTTGACAGAGAAAGTATTTTATTTAGCAAAGAACAAAATCAATGTAAGCACTTGTGAACAGGAACTAAATCATGTCCTGGTACACAAATCTGAGAATCTCATTTTTTAAAGCTGTGTTTTCCTTGTAAAACTCTTAAAAGAATTACAGAAGTTTTAATAATATTTAATTTACTCAGGTTAAAAAAAAAAGAAAATTAATCACATGTTTGCTACCAAGCTTTAAGATTCATCTTACGGTCTCAGGAGAAAATACTAAACTTCTGAAATCAGTTGCTGAAGAATACAAGGTGGGCACCTGTTCTTTTCCTGCTGATGTGCTAAGATTATTCTCATTTCAGCTCAAATCAGTTTGATTAATGAAGAAAGTAAACAGGGAAAACAAATTTAAAGCTCCTTCTTGAAATCATTCTAAATGAAATCTTTTAGGCTCTCTTACAACTAGAGGTGAGGTTAAAACTTACTAGTTTCAAGAATTTAATTTTAAGGTACATAAATACACCAGTAATTGTGTTGCTGTGCTTCCAACTTTTAAAGCTTTAAGTCAGCTATGCAGAAGGTGAATGGCCAAATAGAAAACAGGGAATAGCTACTCTTTGTATATATCTATAACAGCAGTGAATGGTAAAAGCAACAGCACTGAAGTCTTGGGATCACTGGAGCCAGTGCTGGAATGCACTCTGCTTGGCACAGCGCACTATGGGGAGTAACAGAACACAGGAATTAGACACATTCATGCCTGAGTAATCAAGTCATGACAGAAAGCTTAGTCTCAACATAACCTCACTGAGTCAGTCAGAAGATGTGCTGTGCGTGGAATGTCATCATGCTTCTAAGATTCTTCAAGTATAGAAACTGAGTGTAGTTGTGTTTCATGCACTGGAGTTAGTCCAATATCATTTTTTTCATTTGTTTCTTGTTCCCACTCCATTTCTGAGAAGAAAACAGTTAAGTTTCTAGAAGAAAGTGAGCGGTAACAAACAGTAAATGTATTACCTGTCTTTGGTGGTCCAGGTCTGCTTTATTACCAACTAGAATCATAGGAAACTCATCACGATCTTTCACTCTAAGAATTTGTCGCTGAAACTTATAGATTTCTTCAAAACTGTAAAAGAAAATAAGTAAAACATCAGTGTACTAATTCATAGATTCTCAGGTTCTGCAGCAGCTCAGAAATGATGAGTCACCTATTAGGACTTGCCCTGCCATGCCACACAGGCAGACAGCTGCAGGCACTCCACCAAAGAGTCCACTGTCACAGCATGACCAGTTAGAAAATCATTCAACACTCAAACGAAAAAAATCTCCAAGTTAGCAGCGTGCTATGCAAGGGACTTAAGTGGGGCTGGAGGCATCTCAATCTAGAGGCACCCAGGTGCCAATGTGTTGCAGAGAACTAAGCAACCACAGTCCATTCTACAAACATTGACTTTGGAATTCAACCCTAGCTAGAATATCCAAACTAAAGTCTATGAGACCCTGGTGATCAATATTTCAGCTAGCAACCTCCACAGCTACTTCTAAGGATTCTGGGGGAAGCTATCAAAGCTGGAAAATTTTACTTCTTGAAGATGCGTTTCAAGCAGTTAGTATTCTAACAGTGCTTATGGGAAGCAGAAAGGTTCTCCAACAGCAGTATGTTAAAAAAAAAGCAGCTATTTCTGACCTAAATAAGGATTTTGGGTCAGTGGAAAGGGGGAAGAAATCTCTGCTTTCAAGTAAACACTGTTAAAGCTACATTAATACCATAGGAACTTCAGCACAGATGCTTGCAGACAATCACGTATCCTTTGGAGTCCAGGCTTTTTCAAGCACCGTATTTAATTCTGGTCATATAGCCTGAAGTTATTTGCAGTTAGATTTGCAAGATGATCATCAGTAAGAAAGTTGCATTTAAAAAAAAAAAGTAGTTAATTATGACAATGCTCAATCCACCTCATCCATTTAAAGCAAATCATGAGAAGGGTGAATTAGAAGGAAGGTATGCCACTAGACATTGCTGGACCTCTATTTACATACACTGCTTTAATACTCAGATGTTTGCAGCAACTGGAGGAAGAGAAAGTTACCAACTATGTCATCTAGTTTTCTTCTTCCTTCAGAATTACTCTCCACCACACAAGCAGGACATACACTACTAGCAAATATTTCATTGACAGGAAAGATAAGTCATGAATTGAATGGTTATCAGAAATAAAATGAAAACTCTGCTTTTCAGAAGTCTTGAAAGTATTTCAGAGAAGAAAGTGATATGCAGGTTTAATGTGTCAAGATCTGCTTAAAAAAATAAAGACAGAACCTTAGCCAGAAAAGCAAAAGAAAAACCCCAACTTTAGACAAATAAAGAAGTTCACGTGACAAGTTCAAAAAAAATTTGCAGTCCTCTATAACAAAAATTAATACAAGTGCTCAGTACATCTTAAATACACAGACCTAGATCTGACAGAAGTCCTGTCTAGAAGAGACTCATACATCAAGATGAATTTATACATTTAGCAGCATTAAGTATAAGACACAGATCCAATGGAAATACGCTTATGTGCCATAGAATATTTATCTTAATACTCGTTATAGATGGAGCTGTTAATAAGATATCAGAAGTTATTAAAGCCTAGATTGAATGGGGGGGGGTGGAATTACAGACTTTTAAATTGCTTTTCTGTTGCAACTCAAAACAAGTGCAAGGACAGATCCCTGAGCAATTCTTTATTATTTACATATCTGATAAACTCAATGGAGGATGATCACAGCCCAAGTATTAAGTGACTACATATACATGGCATTTTCCTACTCTTACAGTGATCTGGAGCTACATGAGCTTCTAAAAAGGTAGCATTTCATCTCAGCTCTGTGGTCAAACAGTTATGCAGGTTCCAGTCAATTCATGGGAATAAGCAGAGTGAGCTCTGCCTGCAAACGAGTGCAGAGACAGACCCTGAACTGCACACTCCCCTTCAGAAATCCAGCACCTGCCCCTCAACACTGAAGAGCACACAGCAAAGGGACATTTCTAAGAAATGATCATAGGACACTGCCCTTAGTTTAAATTTCTGTCACTTCCAGGAAACTAGTATTCTGGACTGTAATTAAGTGCTTGAATAGAATTGTCATTTTTTGTCTGTATGCTTTCAAGTCTCCTCTTGCACAAGACAGATACTTTCAGTAAGGGATTGGTATAAAATGTGATTTCATCAGGAGCTGAAAGAATGTCACACCACAGAACCTAGAAGCGAACACATAATGTTTGTTTGAAATTAATTTCAATAAAGGATAAGCAGCAGTTTAAGATTAACAACAACTTCTTCAATATTTTGACATCAGGCTTACCTTCCTCTATCAGTGACTGAGAAAACAAGCAGAAAACCCTCCCCTGTCCTCATGTACTGTTCACGCATGGCTCCAAATTCTTCTTGTCCTGCTGTATCCAGAACTGAACAGAAGCAAAACACTGATTATTACAGTTCATGTTCTTAGAATGTAGAGTAAGGAAAAAAAAACACCTTCCTAATAGGATATTGTGAGAACCTCTCCTGCACATCTTAACTGAGCAGAAATCACTTTTCACAGATACTACTGGATTTTTGCTAATATTCCAAACAAGTTCTTAAACTGATTGAACAATTCAAGACCTGCCAAAAAAGTGAACAACAAAGTTTCGTGGACTTACCAGCTGAAACATACGTAAGAGATATTTGGGGAAAGAGGTTGGGAGGGTTGCTGGTTTATCTTTAAAGAATAACAAGACAAGGGAGAACAAACTTTTAAAGCAAAGCATTCATATTGCACTTGGGAGAGGCAGCACACAACAGCCAGGTGATGTATTTTTCATTCCACTATGTCACCCAGGTAACTGCCAGGAGTTACATAAATTCTCCTGGTTTTGTAGGCACTGAGGCTTTGGGAATAATTCTTTTAAAAAATATCCAAATTACTTTAAAGCGAGACAGACATACATAAGGCATAACCATTTCAAATCCTGAGTGTCTCATTAATAAAACAGAAGTAGCTAGCTTTTATCAGCCACATGCTCACATAAAAGCTGCACACTTGTTTATCTGTGTTATGTTTCATGCAAAACACGGGCACCAACAGCTCTGGGCTGTCAGTACCACGTTAGCTGGGCTACTTACTGTCCAAGCGCGCAGCTCTCTCATCTATCACACACTGCTTGGTGTAGGAGTCTTCAATCGTTGGATCATAATCCGTAACAAAATAGGACTGCAGAAAATAAAAGAAGTTTGTGTGAGATGGGCTCATAGGGGACACTCGTTGAGTAAGAGGCTAAAACTGTACGCTTGATGGCTCAGGGAAGATGAACAGGTTTCACCCTGGCAAAACCATTGGCCCTTCTTCCAAAAGGAGAGCAGGTAACAGCTTTCCTATTCCTATTAAACACTCATAAAATGTAGAAATTGCTAGCTGAATCACTGAATTTACTGGATTCCCACAAATTTCCAGCGTTTTCTAGAGATTTCTGGTAACTCCTAGAACTTCCCAGCAAGGAACCCTAGAAACTTCTAGTTTCTAGCAGCTTTTAAGGTCTCCAGTAACTGGAAGTTTCTCTAAACTTCTGGTAAGGTTTAGACATTTGGGTTTTTTTGGAATTCTAAAAAAAGTTTCCCAGACTTCCCCCCCCAACTCCCAGAGCCAGTAATTCCTAGGAATTACCAAGATTTTCACAGCTGTTTCTACAATTCCAGTTTTAGTTTCTCTTGAAACTAGTTTCATAACAACTTCTAGCTAAGACTCCACGCAGCGCAAACGGCACTTAAGTTTGTAAGCTGAATAAAACCTAGTGGATCATCCTTGATCCCAGGATTTCTCTCCTGGTTTCAATGACTTTAACCATGAACACATGCCCTCCAAAAAAACAGCTCCTGAAAGCAGAATAAGTCACAAAACACCTGTGTCACCCATTGCCCAAGCACAAGGTACTGCCAGTCTGTAACTTATCACCCAAACTGCAGAGCAAAGCATGTTCTGCTACATTTTTCTAGAGACTGGGTGACCCAGTATTTAAAACTGGGATAAAAATACTATCTGAAGACGGCAAGTTTAGATTTCAAAGGATGAATTTTTAGCTTGCATGCAGTCATAGCAAAGTTATCTTCACCCAAAATGAAAGCACACTGGTGTAATAAACCTGAACTCTGATCAACTCTGACCATTGCAGCAGGCACTGTGGATACTGCCCTGACTGTTCAGAAATCCAGCACATGGGGCACGTATGCACCCAAATGAATACCACGGGAACTGCAGGAGTACTACTGCCCACATTATTCAGTTCTGTAAGCCAGTAAACAAATAGGAATGCTTTAAAACTACATATTGACTCCTAGGAAGCAAGAATTTCACTGAATTTTTAGAGTTGGAAGGGACCATAGAGATGATCTAGTCCAACTCCCCTGCTGAAGCAGGATTCCCCAGAGCTAGAGCATGTCACTCAGGACTGCATCCAGGAGGGTCTTGAAAATCT
>BJBW01000989.1:19092-142459 GCA_004320125.1 Scolopax mira
CAGCCTGTTCCAGGGCTCTGTCACCCTCACCGTGAAGAGGTTTCTTCTCATATTTTAGTGGAACCTCCTGTGTTCCAACTTGTGCCCGTTGCCCCTTGTCCTCTCACTGGTAATCACTGAAAAGAGTCTGGCTCCCTCCTCCTTCAAACCACCCTTTAGATCCTTATAGGCATTGATAAGGTCTCCCTTCAGCCTTCTCTTCTCCAGGCTAAAGAGTCCCAGCTCTCTCAGCCTTTCCTCATAAGGGAGGTGCTCCAATCCTTGAAAAGGATTGTCAAGAAAGGGCAGGCATTGTTCTTGTGCTAAGAAAATAGGCCAGAAACAGGGTGCATCTCCTTATTCTTACTCTCATTGAAGCATCTTTCCCATCACACAAATTAAAAGATACCAACAAGACACCACTGCGTTCCTCTAAGTGCAACCACAGTCAAGTTAACAGATATCACAGTAGAGAAAAAAAATTTAAAAAAAGCTAAGACAACTGAGATTACCACACTAGCCCAGTAATCTTCTCTAGACACATCACTGTGAGTACAGAACTGACAGTGGATCAGTTTTATTAATGTAGTTGTATTTGTTCTTGTTCAGTTACAATTTGGAGTTGTCCACAAGGGCTGGCTGCAGTACTTTGTCCTGACTGCACCCAGGTGACCCCCCCCCATTTGGACACATCCACACCAGGTTTAACAGCACGGACATAGGCTCCCCAGCAGAGCTCATCAATTGAGCTGCAGTTGCCTTATTGGGAGGAACACATCACCACTTTAATACACTTTACCAGCTATGCATACTATATATAACCTATGCTCATATACCACAACCTCCCCATCAGGCAGTTGGCTACAGAAAGAGTACGTACCAATTGCTGTTTATCTACTCATTTAGATTTGGCACCATACTGAAAACCCCCTAACCCCTAGAGCAAAGACACTGAACAGCTTGGCACATCTCCTTTGCATTTTAGGTAGACATCAGTGAACTGTCCTCTCAGGATACACCTACACAGTAGTCTCAGTATCTCTGTACCAACAGCACCACTGTGTGACCAGCCACCCTTAAGTAGCAATAACATCAAAACAACCATGTTACTCTCTGACAAAATCCTAGCAGTCTGTCCCACCAGAGATACCTGTGACACATGAGATCCTATAATTCACTCCTTCCTTACAGTGTTTCACATAAGAACAGTTTCTCCATTGTTTTAGAACATTCACCCGAGTTAAAAAAACTCCCTCCTCACCCCGTCCCCCAAATCCCACCAATATAAACCAAAAATACCCCAAACCAACTAACTGGCATGGTATCATAAATGAGCACACACACAAGTCCAAGTTTTGCAGCTGCAGGGTGCCTATTCACAGGCAGCAGAACATCTCACCACCAGAAGTCACCATTTTAACTGCTAATTGTCTTTACCTTCCTTCTCTGAAGATTTAAAGAGTAAAAATCACAGCCTTCAAACTGCTCTCGTCTTTTCTTTTGCCTGTATCTATGACACTAAAAATGTTATCTAGGAGCTTAAGAACAGATTTATTTTTTTTTAGGAATTAATTTATTCTGTGGCCTTTAACAATCTCTGAAAGATGGGAAAGAAATTCATTTATGTGAACATACAAATGTGTAAGTAAAATCATTTACAGAATCTGACTTTAGAAGGGAGGTAATTTAAGTCCTGTGTTTAAGGAAACAGAAAGTTGCATTTATAAAGGAAAATTGCAAGGTAACTAAAATGTGGTGCCACTATCAATATACCCAGAAATTCAGGGTTCTGATTTGGAAGATAACACATGCATACTGAAGTTACTCCCTATTCCTCCTCCAGCTTCAACTTCCATTTCTCTGTCCTGTAAGAGTCACTGCCTGACCCTTTACATCTATAGAGTGGTAAAGTATGCCAAGTCTTAAATAAAAGAAAGAATTTGGAATCGATTAATTTCACTCTTGTGAATCAGTATTAGTAGAATCACCTAAAGCAGCAAGTTTATATCCAGTAAGGGCAATATATTCAGAGAGAGGTCAGAAAAAGAAAATCTCAGAGAGATTATTCATATTTTCCTTATTATCTGTCCAAGGGCCAAGAATTGCAGCATGTTCTGTGATCTCCAGGGTATTTCTGTGATTCCCTCCACCCTTTTTGATTTTTTTTTTGGTTTGTGTGGGTTTTGTTTATTAAAAAAAAAAAAACTACACAGAAAGCAAGAGTGCCAGGCTAAGTACATGGTTCCTACCTCAAAGGAGATAGTAAGGCTAAGTTACCCTGATCCAGCATCAGCCACATCTCAAACCCAGACCTATCTAACACTTCCCTATCTAACAAGCCCCTTATGAGCAGTTGCTTCCCTCCCATGGAGCTGTGCTGCTGTCACAGCCCCGGCAGGAGGGCTTTGCAAGGCAATTACTGTTGAGGTTTGCCTCCAGGCACTGGACTAAACTAATGTGCTTGAAATAGCTGCTGGTTTCCAAGGAGTCTTCCCAAATTGCACTGGGACTATTTGCCAGGGGGTGCACATCAACCACAGCTTGCAGGCCTTGTTGAGCCAGGGGTGATTTACGAAAATTAGAGGTAGCAGACGCGGTATTTATCAATTTGAACAGAAATGGACCTTACTGCTGCTGACTACAGTCAATGTTTAAAGAATTAGGGGATGGCAGAGCATATCCTGAAATACTCCAAGAGGTGCCCTGCAGCACTGGGAAGGTGCCAGCACAGCCAGCGAGCCCAAGACCACACGCCAGCATCAGTAGCTTTGTGGAGGTCAAGGAGTTTGTGGCAGCACTGCTTAAAAGACTAATGGGAGTACAATTCCAGCAGATGCAAACCACTGCCAACCTACTGGCTTTGAACTGACACCGAGTCCAGACACGTTAGAGGAACACACGCACGCCAGTGTTTGAATACCCAGGCCCCTACTGCTACCTCTTCTATGAAAGCTGGATGTGCAAGTCCCAACACTTCAAAGCAGTTGCCCTGCTAAACTACAAAACACTAGAAAGCTACAGCAGGTGCCTCGGGTGCCAGCTGGTACAAAACACACTGGACCACTCTCCAGGGTGACCCATTACAGATCAGTTTGTCAGATCCACTTCTCCAAGAGCAGGTGAGTTTCTACAACAGTTTAGAGGAGTGAAGCCTCCTTCAAGCTGGCTCCAGTGCAGTTGGCTACTGCCTTCAGGGAATAATTAGAAGTAAATTTCTTCTATGAAGATAACCACTTGAACATGCTCTTCTGTTACACCACTCCCTTAATCACTAGCAGAATCAAGGCTCTTTCCACCCACCTCCTAGAAGGGAAATAAGAAGCCGAGCCCAGTAGTCTCATCAACCACTCAATTTACTCAAACTATTATGCAACAAGTTTTCTAGGTTTCCTCTTTCTAAGACAGCTGAGGCAATCAAGTCCAGAGATGGGAAAGCCTGCCAAGGACATAAGCCCTTTTGCAGAGGGAAAAAAAAAAACCCATCAAACAAAAAACAACCAACAAAAAACCCCCATCCCCACACCACCCACCACTTGCAGGTGGGCAACCCACCACCACAATCCTTCCTATACACACACTTGTCATCTTAAAATTTATTTCAAACACGATCTTCTGACCTTCATAGGAGTTTCTACTAGCAGTACTCTGGAATGATGACACTACTATATCAAATACTGTTCCAGCCATCTTTCTCCATTAAAGTTAAAAGTAATCTCTAAATCATTGTTGCAATCACTCAAGTGTTTTGGCAAGGAAAAAGTGTGAAAAATCTGTTTTCAGTTTATCATCTTCCCCCTTGGTTATGCTGCCTGTAATACACATAAGGGAATTCCTCCATTAGCTGGACTCACTTTAAAGCTTGGGAGTCCCGCTCCATAAATTAGTAAAAACAACTACCTAAGTGAAGACATCTTACACGGGAAGAAGGATAACCCCTGTAAAGTTTCACAGCTCTCGTGCAGCTTTTCTTATTTACTCTTCATAAGGTCATCAACAGTCCACAAGCTGAAAAGCCACTGCATTACTTTCTTTTGCACCAATGTTTACATTTTAAGGTGAGAGAGGAGTCAGACATGATCATCAGGGAACTGCTATAAACTGGGAGCTGCTACAAGCTGCAGTGCAGAGGCTGGATGTGTGATGTGCTTCCTTTTATCTTTACTCAAAGCTTGAAGGGCACGCAATGGAAGGCAGCCCAGCACAGTGAAAGCACAGCACTATGAGCAAGTGAAAGGCGAGGTACACACCAAAACACATATTCATCCTTGCTGTGTCTATAATTGCCATTTGTATTTACTAAATATACACTTAATGTTTCAAAAGGAGTCACTAGTCACTTATTTAAATTTTTTCCACATGTTTAAATTTTTGGTTTCAACCCAGTGGAGGCAAGGAAATAGAAGGGTTTCCACCCTCTAGCTGAAGTTACAGAGGAGCTCTGGATTTAAATAACATCTACAATTTCAGCATTGCAAATAGCCCCCAAATCCTTCCCAGCTATAATTTTTAAGTCAGAGCTTAAAACAAACACGCTGGTGAATGTTGCACACCAAAGCTTCAGCTTTAGACTTGAGCACATTCCCAAATACCTGAAATACATGATCCCAAGACATCAACAGAGTATTTCTTTTGGCAGTTTTGCCATTGACTACCACTAACATTACCATCTCTTTTTCTAGCTTCTTCCTCAGTTCCTCTATACTTCATCAGTAACATTTATTTGCCCCTGTCCCACTTAATGGATGTAAAGTCCAATTTGTGATCTGTAGTGGCATGTCTTCAAACCATGGGTATAGAAAAAAAGGATACTATCAGCTGCAGCCCTATCACATACCACGTTGTCTTTTTCTGGATTAAGTATTTCCAATTTGATCAGAAACTTTACCAAGTTCTCTTCTAAATGCTTTTCCTCATTTGAATTAATATTCCTGACATTTGTTCCAAGTCATAGACAAAAAGTTAGTGCCAGAGTTTAAGACCACAACTATAGCAACCTGGCCACTGAGCGGGACCAAAAGTGAACACCTTTCTGTTTGAGGTACATGGCTACAGGTAAAAGCTTTCTCAGACCATGAATTAAGATTGAAATCACTAACTGCATAAAGCAGCGTGTAGCCTTCACTGCTTTGCCATCAGCATCTTATCACATCTGCTCTTCTACCTAAGAAGAGGGACACAGCAGGCCAAGCCTACACTAACATGACCAGTGTCTCATTGTGCCTGCCTCCAGGTTGCAGAGGAGGTTGAAGACTATTTCAAGGAGCTTTAAGCTATATTTCCATCCCTGTCTCTAGGGGAGCACAATCAGATTCAGTGTCCCCACAGACATGTTCCTAGAGGACAGGTAGCACCTAGCTCAAGCACTACGAAGGCCCTGGATCGAGAAATATCCTGCCCAGCAGAATTGGTAATTAAACAAAGCAGCTGCTAGGGCCTCAGCACCTTAAAGAGATTAGCTATGGAACCTCCTTTCACACAACAAAAGAGGCTCCTGAAGTAATTTCTTCAGAAATATCTTTGAGTTAGCTGTCCAGAAAACAAGGAAAACATGCAGGAAAAAAAAAGAAGCAAACTTAAACCAAACTGCATTCCAGAACACAGGAAGAGACATGGCAAAACATACACACTTCATATTTTGTGGACCCCCATGTACTTAGGTCACGGAGAAAGCAAACAAACAAAAAGCATACAACTAATGAGATAAGCATTTAACACACTTGTCAAAGGCTAACACGTACCTCCTCAAGAGCAGGTAGTTCACAAGAACCCGATGTTTCCACCAGGTCTAACTGGCTGGTGGGTGTTGGAAGAGCAGGAGATAGATGCTACTGGGGTGGAGAAGAGGGAAAGCCACCTCTGCAGAGGGCTTGGGCACTGCCCAAACCATACCAGAGGGACTGCAGGACCCACCCACAGCAACCCAGCACCATTTTAAACAGAAGTGCTTGAGATATGCCAGCAAAGCACACTCACTGCTAAACAGTCACTCTGCAGAACGAGGGTGCTGTATTTTGGTGCTGAACATTGGGGAGAGCGGGAGACCAAAGGTCTGGAATTACACTGGTAGAGACCAGACTGCAGAGATCATGAATAAGCCACTGGATCATGCTACAGAAGACCAGGTGTATCCTCCCCCAGTTATCCCATATTCACAGACATCTTTAAGCATTACCTTCTTTTAATTACACAAATAGTACAATCACCTGTTCCCTTCTTCCAAGAAATATAAATTAAAGGATAGCCAGTGCTTGTAAACATCAATGATGCCTCCTTCAATTTACACTGCTTCCCACTGTTCTAGTGTGTTCTAGTGCCAGCACTGTTATGGCTACCCAAGGAAACAGATGTCATTTGTAACTACTATTACTGCAATTAGCCAGTGATGTGAAATACTTGATAACTTCATGAGCAGTGAAAATTGAGACAAAGAGAGAGGAGAATTAAACTGAAGTTATAGTGAAAGATAGATGTTGTGAGCCATATACAAGCTAAACCCTTTGGAAGTTCACACACAAGTTGAAAAGTTCTTTTATTTGTTCCTGAAGAACTAGCACTAGATAGAGTACTAATATAAAGATTAAGCAGATGCTTAATCAAATCTTAATGGTGATGTTGAAGAAGTATTAGAGAATGCAAAGTTCTTGAATAAACCATGGCAGCCTCAGAGTGCATCCATTAGATTATCATGCAACACACAATTTGAAGACAGGAAGGATACAAATCAAATTCTTAATAAGATACAGTAGTATACAAAAGTAAGCATCTGACCACATATATGCAAGTCTTCTGCTTAACTTTTTTTATGCAATGCAAGGATTATCACAAGCTTGTGCTTGGTCTTGAAACACTAAACAAAGCACAAATTAGTCCTACTATACAGCCACATACTACTCTCTCTCTCCTTCACTCCCTGCCCTTCCATGTACAGTGATCACAAAACAAGCACATCAGAAATAGAATACTATTAAGAAACCTGCATTCAGTGCATGGGCATATTTATTACACATAGACAAATAACACAGCTCTTTTCTTTATGGACTTTGTTGTGGTCACTACCTAAAGTGCCTAAAAGCAAAAACTAACTTTGCTTTCCCAAGAGGTGTGGGAAACATGAGTTGGGATAGGGGGAGCAAGGGGAGAACGGGTATGGGGATAAAGTGTCTCCAATCTGAAGACTAACACATTTTCTGGATTCTGTCTACATACTTTTTTTTTCAGTTTACTATGTGAACACTTGAATTTCATATCCATCAACACACTCTTTTCCAATGATGTTTCTCTAGATAGCCATACACCAAGAAATTCCACAGATTTCCTCCACAGTTCAGCAGGACTGACATTAGGGATTTAAGAGCCACAGTGGCTGTAAAGCATCAACTTACTGTGCAGGTCACACAGGCTCAGGAAGATGAAAGACTGAAATTAAAGGGTCTGAAAGGGAACATCTATCAGCTCTATAACTTTCAGGACTCCAAAAAACCTGTTCGTTTTTGGCCTTCCCCTAATTACTCCTTATAAGGCCGCTTTCCCTTCCCCAACCCTGCCCAGGCTGCAGCAGCAGAGGAAAGAATTTCCTTTTTTTTCTCACTCAAAGCTAGCATCCAAGGAATGACTTACAAAACAGCTTACTCAGAGATCTGGAGAGTTTTTAACTGCTAAACAGATAATTACAAGATTCTTGGGAGGGAGGGGACAGGGGTAAGGGTGACCTCAAGAATCCACGCAGAGACATCAGATTCTCGGGGAAAGAGAAATTGTCTTTGAAAGATACCTCAGGCAGCCTCTCAGTGCACGTTCAAATCACAGAGGTTTAAACAATAATTATTACAGCTATTTTATTGACAAAGATGACATGCCTTTTTGCTAACAACCTGCCAAGCTTAAATGTACTGTTAGGATAACTGTTGTAAAGCATTAATGCAGCCTCAACACTTGAATTATGGGCAGAGTGGATATTGGTCACATGGATGTAATGTGAATACTGACAAGAGTAGGGTTTTTTTAAAATATGTATTTTGAAATGCATGTTAACATCTTTTTAAATACTATTTTCCTAAAAAAAAAAAAAGCAGATTGATACCTTTTAAACTCAAACTGAATCTGCACAGTGCCTATCTTCTTTCAGTCACTGGCTTAGAGCCCTCCACACTGTACATCAGCTCAGTAATAGCACCTCATTAGCCTGTAAGCATTTACCTCAGATTCTTATAATTCTTAAATTTCTCAAATCAAACCACATCAAGCACACTCACAGAGACCTGTTTGAAGCAATACATGCATTAGACTTTGGGCTCTTGACTATTTCCTGGTGATGCAGTTTTCTTTATTCAAGATCTGAGAACATAAACTTTCACAGTCTGTTAAGACTTCTCTGCAATGCCTTCAATTAATGCCTTTTAATGCCAGTAAGCACCTACTAAGTTCTTTGAAGGCAGCTATGCAATTTCTCAAGTTGAAACACGTCTGAATATACAATATACTCTATATTGCAAGCACAAATGAGTCTGGATTTTTCATTTCACTTTTGCTTCACATTAAGCATGTGAAAGAACTACTAACACACCATGTACTTAATCTTACTGATCTTGGCCGCTTGCAATTCAAGTTATGTTCAAAATATTCACTACGTACTATCTTTTAATCCATAAAATTTTATCAAGTTTAGACAGTTTTCAACATAGCAGCTGACAAACTTTTCAGGATGAACTCAGTTTTTACCTCAAGAATCTCATGATTTCTTTAAAAACTGCAAATCTAATTTTAGATACATGTATATCCAGAAAATAGGAACATACAGATATAACCAAAAAGAGAGTAAGGTTAGTAAAAAAATCCCCTGATGAAGTAAAATTACTGAAATACCTTTTTCTCATAGACATGACATCATTAGAATACTTCAAGACATATTGTGTAAGACCTGTACACTTTTGATTTATAACTGTAAGTACAGTAACAAGGTAAGACTTAAAATCAATTAAAATAAACTTAAATAATAAATAAACTTGAACTAAAACACAGTAGTCAGCAACTGACTCCAACAAGGAGACCCATGATTAGGACTCTTCCAGTTTAGTAAGAAAAAAGCCAGATCACAACTCCTTAAGGAATAAACTGGAAGAACTGAAATGAAGACTGGAAAAGTTAATTCAATGGCAAAAATAAACTCTTGAGGAGAGTACAGGTATTTGCATCAAACCAGAATCTTTAAAAATAGGTACAAGTTGCGAAGAAATTACTTGTCAATTGTACTTTTCAGATTGCCTAGCCTAGGTTATGAACATTTAGACCCATACAATTACATTAATGCAGTAAGAAGTTATTCTAGCCCAAACAAACCAGTAAATCAAAGCCTCACTTCAGAAATTCTAGTGGATTTTAATAACTTTAACTCCTATTTCACTTTTTAAGTAACTGGAAAATGTTCCACAGCAAGCTGAGGTCAACAGTTTCTGAAGTTAATACCTTTATGTACTACTTTCAGAAAAAGAGTGGTAAAAGCGTCTTCCTAACTTTATTATTACATTGCAGAGCTATTGTCAGTTGAGTATGTTTGTAATAGCTTAGAAGCAGATATGGGCTTAGACCACATTTCAGCAGAAAGGTGCAGGTAGAAAGCCTGAAGAAGGTAAGTTCTTCACATTCACAATTTAAAATATTTGTTTAATGCTGAGATACAGCTAAATTAACTAGTCCATTAAACCCAAAGCCAAATCTGGCATGATTCAAGTTAGGATTAAATATTTGTAGGATAGTATTTCACAATACAATTGAACTATATGAGCAACTTCCTGCTAGTTGAAGATTTTGTCATCCCTGCTCCAGACCTTCCCTGCAGCAGGACCAGGAGACTGGACAGGTCAAATTGCTAACTAAAGTTTTAGAAAATTCCCCACCCAAATACTAGTCAACTGCAGCCACCTTTAGATGTCCAGATACTTGTAGAAAGATCACAGCATATCACTAAAAGATGCCTTTCCCCCATATATATACACACATAATGTGTGTATATATATAATTTTTTTTTAAGTGCCAAGCAGGGACTGAACCTGTGAGTGAAAGCTTCTAGAAGTTTTCATCATACCACTTGTTCTATTAAAAAGGAAAAAGAGAGAATCATTGGTGTACATGTAATTAAAAGTTAAGATGACTATTTCAGAACTGGTAACACACCTCATTTATACTATGAGATCATTGTAGTCATAGATAGCAAAGTTCCTGTCCTATAATTTTTTTTCCTATTACCACAGTTAATCCCATGGAATTTTTGACCACCAGCTTGGACAATATCCAACATTAAAACATTCAGCTTCATTAGCAAAGTCTAGAGTACTTTAGTTTTGAAGATTTATTGACTGATCATTAGCAGCTAATTATTTAGAAAAAAGCTATAAAATAGCACTTATATCTAATAAGAACTATTGTGTCAGAAGATAAGCACAGTCCTAATAGCTTTATTTGCCCAAATTACATATTTATTCAACTCCAGCCTTCTGATCTGAGACTAGACTGTCTAGACTAATTTCACAGACTACAGACAATTACTATAATCTTTAAGTTTTGGAAATGCCATAACCAGAAGTGCCAAGAATGGCAGCTGTGTTATTTAGCCATCTATTTTCATTATCAAGGCTAATTATTACTAGCTTCCCCCTGAAGTCCTCATCCAGCTAAGTAAAATAGACAAAGCAGTTATCTTTTTGAGTCATAAAAGTTTCAAATAATGAAAGAGTTGGTTGCCTACCTATGAAATAATGGCAAAAAATCAATTAAAATGAAAACATACAAATATACTAGGCAACCTCTCCTGAGAAAAGAGCAGCTTGACACCTATGAGCTGTTCAGATATCAACGAAAAGTTCATGCTAAAAAGGCTACAATAATGCTAAAGTGCTAAATAGACACTTTTTAACACAGGCAGTGCTTATATTTTCCTCGCAGCACTAGAGATGGCGTGAAAGCCACACCAAACCAGGCTGATGGACTCCCTGCCTGCGAGCCCCACGCCACAGGCCCCACCAGCCGAGGCAGCTCCACAGCGAGGCCTCCACAGCCTCCATATCCCAATAGCAGGTACTTCTGCACATCTGCATCAGCCATCATGCTGTATTCTAAGATGAAAACGTGCTTTCTGTCTCTTGAAACCATTTCTCAGAAGTTTGTGGCTAAGCACTAAAACCTCAGAGGGAGAATTTGTACTGGTCAACAAGCATTTTTTCCCCCCCATGACTGTACTTTCCGATCCAGCAGCTTCTCACAGGGCCAGTATGGGGGTTCCCACAGGGACCACAAAGAACAGAGCACCTGCAGTCAGTCACTCCCTGATCCAGCAATACACTCCTTAGCTTTAACATCACCTCTACAAAGAGAAGATTTTCAGTAGATTGATGTTTCATCATCAGGTATTTATGCCAGACACATCAAAAAGAAGTACTCATAACCTTAGTTTGGGATTTAAAACCAAGCAACAAAAAGCTTAAAGGCTATTTTTTGCCTTGTCTCTAACCTAAGGTGTCAGGTTAACCTGCCTAATTGTGAGAGTGAAAAGAAGGGAAGGGGATCTCTTCCTAAGTAGAGCAGACTGTGTAAACCTTTTCATTCTAGGGACAGTATGTTCAGATCTTCCTGGCACACAAATAGTCCCTTTGTTTTGTTCAACTGCTTGGGCACAGCATTCAACAGATCTGATTCTAAAAGGGGAAGAAAAAAAAGACCAGACTCAGCCATTGTCAATGAAACTTAGCAGAGCAGTGTGGTAAGTTACTCCACCCCTGAAGCAAGACAGAGAAATCCTACCCCATCTCAGCAGAGAGATAGCCGACAGAGATTTCAGTGATGCAGCTGACCTGAAATCCTGACGAGGCACGATGCCTGTCAAAAAACACAAGTATTTTAAGCAGAGGCTAGTCTCACAGATGGAAACACTACTGCTTTGTAAGTAGTGGTTCAAATTAATACCACTGTTTTTCAGAACTCCATGTTTCTATAAGAACAAAAGATTAGAAAGCTAACATACAGCAGTTCAAGAAACCTACAGCGTGGACCTGTGTAACTGAAACAAAGCTTCAGCTGGACAAACTACTCCATAATAATGAGTATTTTCCACCACAGATACTGGCAGAGTACAATGGTTTTCTTTCCAGCCTAATCAGTGCTTGCAGAGAAGTTAAATCTTAATGTCCTTGGAGAATATCTTCATAGTTTCTCTTACTAGCCCAGCAGCAGGTTTCAAGATCAAAGGTTATTACTCCTTCATGTCTAACAACAGCGTAATTCAGACTGGTTTTCTCATCAAGAGGTAACTTGCAGTACAGTGCATGAGGACTGGTTACAATAGGAAATGTAGCATTTACTTCTGACAGGTCAGAAATTAAAAGCGTGTGTTTTGGAACTTTTAAGCTAGAGATCATATCTTAAGTTCCTAAAAGAAATAAAAGAGGTACTGAATAAAATATTATCCTAAATAGAATTAAAAAAAAAAACACCAAACAAGCAAGAACTCCCAAGTCACCAGACACGTGGTTGGGAAGGCTTAGAAGTTACTGTTCCATGTTTTGTGCCAGTGGCCCACAAGACAAACCAGACATACTGTCCTGCAGTAGCTCCAGACCTTATGTTCTCCTTCTCTTTGAGGTCTGTGCACGTGTCTATGCTACACTTACATCCATACCTCAGAGCCACAAGGTTGCTTAGCATCACTGAATTCACTTTGAGACCAGCAGATCTGCAGACTAACACCTGACATTTACGTAGAACCTAGCATTTTCAGTGCACCTCACCCCCGATCTGTACTTGCTTATGCTTAGCTGAAGAGTATCCAACTGGGCACTACTTATTTTACCTAAATTATTTTTACAGTGTGTACAAAGCCACATCAACGTTAACACAAGGAGGAGATGCTCTCCTGGCAGAGGAAGCACGAATAGGGAATGGACCTCCCCTTCCTTCCACAGAGTGAGACAGCACCGAGCAGCGCGGCAGTCGTGAAGCAGAACCATCCACAACAGGAACATTTACCAGAGAAGCTGACAGAAGCAAGTTCTTGAACAGCATTATCCTCCCAATTAAAGACGACTTTAAAAGCACAATGTGAGTGGTATTGTCACAACTTACACATAGGGAAATGTGTACTGCCTCAAATTCCAGCTACCAGAAGGTACTGAGTGGTTTTACAGTTGCTAATCCTGACACATGAGCAAGATTTCACAGCACAGAACTGGTTACAAGCACTGTTTTGCTAGAATCGGCTTGGTAGCTGATCTACAGGGAACAGGAATATATCCTAAAGCCCCAGTAAGCACAATTCAAATGCTTTTAAGCAGCATGAAAATTTTCAGCCTCAGCAGTTTTAGATTTTGAAGTCAAAGGAGTGAGAATGTCAAATGGAAACCTGCTTGTGTTCTCAAGTTTTATTTAAAAAGCTTTTGCCTTCAATATTATCTACATATTTAAGCAAGCATCAATTTCCATCTAAAAAAAGCATATTTACCAGCAAAACATTTGCTTATACTAAAACCAACCACAGTGTTTCTTCCCCTTCGTCTCTGCACCTGCAGGTGTAGTATCACTCTTAGTCAGCATCACCCCAAATCACAGGGCAGGGAAACATATAGGAAACTCAGAGAGAGCCTACTTTTTGCTTGGAATTATTACAGACAGTGCGTGGAACATAAAAAGATAGAGATAATCAACATTACCTAACATCTATGGCATTAACAATGTTAGATGAATATTTCACATGAGCTTTGGAGCTACAGGACCTTAGCAATTAGGTGTAAATCCTCTCTCGTACTTTCAAGAGTTTATTATCTTAACAGCAAGGACTGTTTCACCTCCATGAGAAAATAATTACCAAACCAAGGGCTGTTATAACTAAGCAAAAAAAAACAAAAACCAAAAAAAACCCAACCAAACCAAAATGCATCTCCTCTAAGGCACCATCCTCATTCAATTAACAAAACACAGCAACATACTATGCTTACGATGAGGATTAACAGACTTGTTCTCATCTTAAGATCTGCTTCATACTATACAATGCCACAAACTACAGTTTTATGCACAAATACCTACTTTCACATTCTAAAAAGCCACATCTATTACAAACCACATCAAGAAACTGCAAGCAAACATACAGCTGAGGTGCTACACAATCAAACACCACACGCAGTCAACAAGTGTTTTTACAGTATGGCCATTTATGGTAGCAGTAAAGAAGGCAAATGAAAGATTGGAGCAGTTTTACACTGAGCAGTATCATTTCTTATGGTGGAGCTGATTTTAAGTAGCAGATGAAAAACATGATTTGCACTAAACACTACACATCCACAGACGATCCTTCATAGTTAAGGGAATTCACAGTTCGAGGCAGAAGTGTTTGCTGAAATCATACAGACCTCCGGATCACTGGATGGCAAGGTCTAGTATTTTCTTCTCCAACATCCTGTTTAGCAGTATGTTAGAGCAGGTCCAGAGTAGTTCTTTACCCACAGTTTGTGAGTAAGGTTTCTCCAAAGGAAAGCAGAGCTTAAACAGGGAAATTTAGAGCAAAAACTATAGTCAGTCTCACTCAGAAGCACACAAACTGCTGAAAGCAAACAGATCTTTATGTCTTTGAAGAGCTGGATGCTCAAGAAAAACCCAAGCTCTCCAGTGAAGAACTCTTCTCATTAAACCATGGGTGTTTCAATTTGTTGTTTGAAGCACAAGCGCTCCACATATTACCTAGCCTCACATGCTGTGATAGCATACCACCGAGACAGATATTCTCCACTCCTGGTTGTCATCTAAAAGCTTTTAAACACAGCTCTGCTTAAGTAACTGGCTAGCAAATTAATGTCGCAAATAGCGCTTTAACATCAGAACGCTCTTCCTCCTGTACAACACAGAATTCTCTGGAGACTATTAATCTATAGAATTTAAGATCACTGAGTGGACACAAGTGCCCATCAGATCAAATCCTCCTTTTTGCATTCTTCCCTTGCTCCTTACCTAACCCTCACATTAAAAACCCCAGGGAGCCATCTGCCCTGCAGAGACACAAACACTTCAAAGAGGGTATTTCATCTGTTGTCTTTGCTGGTGTCCCAAAGCTCGGCAGACTGTCCCCTCCAAAGGTCCTTCCTAGCTGGGATGTGTTAGCATCAACAGAAAAAGGAGGGCAGAAGCACCTCCCTTGGGGCAGACCTCAGCTTAAGGGTTTGAGCCCAGGTTTCTGTGGGCATTTCTTAAAAAGAGGATCACAGCTAAGGATCCTCAGAGCCACCCACATATGTCCACACAAGACTTCAAGGACAGCTCTTTACCAAATTTCACTTGAATAGATTCAATTTTCTCTGCTGCTCCCATTTTGAATAAAACACAATCTAGTATTTTAGCAGGCTTGCAAGTTTTAAAGTAAATAAGGTCTGCATACCACTGGGATTCTAAAGCATTTGTGATTCTCCTACACTACACTCATGTTGACCAGTTAATCATCCCATCCTCAGGGCTGACAGGCTTTTGGATTTTCAGGCTCATTAAAGGCAGGAACTTAAAAACAAAGGGTTCAAATTCAGACACTTCAGTTTAGTAACAGCACATAGTCAAGATTCGCCCCCGGGGGGTTTCCAGCAAGGTGGTTTCCCTTCTGTCTCCTGGGTGCTCTCATTCTTACAAAGAATTTACATAAATTCTCAAATAAACTTGTTTTCTAAACTTACGCACTGCCACCAGCCTGCGCAGAGCAGACGGATCACATGATTTACACCATTTGCATGACAGGATATATGCCAACTTCTCTATATAATATTCCTTTACAGACATCAGTTGAGGAGAAAAGTACCACTATCCAGAAAACACAGGTGCAGATCATACGAAACCACGACAGTTACAAAAAGCATCAGTAAACATACTATCTAAGCCATGTACAAGTATGATCAAAGCAAGGAAGGACAAAAGCTGATGAAAAATAACTCAATCACACTAGTCATGTTTTCTACACTTAAGCCAAATTGGCCCCACTACCTACTATTTTCTCTCTACGATTTTACCATTACTAATTTGTCTAGAAGTAAGCTACCTTCTCCGGGACAGCCACTGCCACAAAAACAACTCAGCAATTTGCTTATTTCTAAGCTATTTTGCCTTTAATGGGATAATAAACTTTTCTTTTTTAATTCTTAGAGCAGACAGCAGGCTCAGGAAAGAGGCTACTCTTTTCTGAATCCAGTAATAGTGTAGAAAATATTGTATTTCTATACAGGCTAGTAGCAACTTACAAGGAAGATCCTTTTTATTTATCACCTGAACACAACAAATTAAAGTTACATTATCAAATGCCATAATCAGCTATACTACACTAGTTTACAGTCTTTCAACTTGACAGGTCCTATAAGATTTTCCAGGAGGGAAGATGTTAGTCCTGATGTGTAACCTTGCTCTCCTCAGCTGCCTTTCAGACCCCCTTCAAATCCATCCATTCCTTCCCCAGCTCATTTCTGGAGACCATAACCCAAGGCACAGCTCCGGAGGAATTAGAGATTCCATGCAGGGTGCAAGAAGAAAGAAGAGTTTCTGCAGAATGAAAAACAGCAATTATAAAATCCCCAAACAAAAACATTAGAAACAAACCAAATTCAAGTTCTTCTTTCTCCAAGGAAGTTCACATGGATTGAAATTGAGCAGCTAATAAACAGATTACCTGAGCCCAATTCATAAGTAGTACAGAAGTGAGAAACACAGACCAAATTAACCAAATTGATTGCATGCCACAGGCCTTTAGTATTGTATGAGATTAGCAGCACTTGAAAAAGTGGCTTTATCATACATCTAGCAGGGATGACATCTTAAAACATCTTACTCTGAGAGAACAAACATATTCCATCACCTAAAAGCACTCATTTTCATTAAGAAAGTCATCTATTCAGTAATTTCTAAATTCAAACTGTAACGTGCCATATTCTTCCCTCGCCAGACAGGCACACAGAACAAAACATAACTTTTTAAGTAGAGAGCATTGCTATTTGATTGCTTTCTTGAGTAAAGCACTTGGGCAAACACTTTGTTTAAAGGTATGAATAGGCAGCAGCACAGCAAATGCCACCTTAAAACGTGACCGTGGTGTGCAGAGACCTTCAATTTGTTTACATTCAGAAGGCGGCTTTGGAATACACGGTGTTTGATCAGAGGTTTTTTTTTGTTGTGCCTTTTTTTTTATTATTTAAAAACAAAAAACACACAAACCCTATTGCTATTTCCGTTCCCGTATTCTACCGAGTAGTGATCTTGTGGTAAAGGCATTCGGTAAAGAGAAAACAGAGCGTGGAATGCACAGGCAGCCAGTCCTCTGCACCCAAACCACAGGAAAGCACAACAGTTTCTCTCATTTTTATAGATTAGAAACAGGTTCTTCAACTTCACCACACTTAGAATAATGGACTATTCAGTGTTGTCCAGATTTCCAGTAATCACAGGTGGAGTCTCCGCACAGGTAGCAGCGCATGAGTAGGACAAGCAGAAACCCTGCAGAACCCTTACCTTCTTGCTGGTTAACTCATACGTAGCCAAGTGTGACCGTAACCTCTGAATGCAGCGTTGCCACCATGCAGCTCTGTCACCTCTTAACAAGCAGCAAAGCTGGTGTTATTTACTAGGGCAAGGTGGATGCTACCAATCAAAGGCAAGCAGTTTCTCTTTTGAGCTTTCTTGCAGCATTGGAAAGTATTTTAATTTAAATCTTAAGTCTTCTAGACTCATTTCCTGTGCATGGAACTTTTCATAATGACCAAAATCAAAGCTGATTAGATAGGCCACATACATTACAAACTTGTTGAACAGAATCAAGACCACACTAATGTGTTGCATTTGGGTTTGTTTTTTTTTTCCCCAGAAAGAAAGCAGAGTTACAACAAGTACTCTACAAGTACGTTTTGGCACTGACAATCTACGTGCTTCAGGTTTAGGAAAGGATTGTCAGGTCCTGAAGACAAGACATATAAACAAATCTAGAGATATCTTCCTGTGAATCACCACAGTAGCCCTCTGCCAGCCACCACGGCTTTGTGACAGCAGCACTGAGGAGCACTAGTGTGGAAGGTGACAAGAGCCAGAGCTCCAGCTCTAAGGTCTTCAGTCAGCTATAACAGAACTCAGATCTGCACAGGGTTTTGCCCAGGAGAATCAGATACGGGGAGCACCTTTCACTAACTACATTTCATGTATTTTCTAGGCTTAGAAAAGACCAGAGGTATCACAATCCCTTCAAGGAAGAAGGTACAGAAAGATGATAAATACCTAACTGAACAGTGTTAGGCAATCACGTTAGCAGCTCTGAACTACCAGCACTGGGGAAAGACCCAGATACTTTTTAAATTCCTCAGGCTCCTTGGCAAGAATGGAAGTGCCCACGTAGAGAACACTTAGCTGAAGTACATGCAGTTCAGCACATTTTACGGTTTTAACATAAACTGTTCAGCTATTACAAAACTCAGTCTCAATTATTCAGTCTGAAGCAAGTGGCTGCAGCTTAAGTTATTCATCTTCCACAATCACCCTGAACAAGTTCTTCCAGGTGACCACCTGCCCTTACACACTGGGAGGCAGCCAGCCTTTTTCAGGAGGTCATGTCAAGAGATGCAGAGCCTTTATTTTCTTCACAGTATTTGTAAACTGAAGAAATGCAGAGAACACAGAATTTCAAGGTGCAATTTTAGCTCTTAAGCTAGAAAAATCCCCAATTCTTCAACCTGGAGTAAAATCCCTAACTCAGCAGAATTTTAAGACCCAAAGTCACAATTTCTCTGAATAGACATCCAGTCAGCAGAGATCAGATTATTTTCAAATTCAGCTCAAAATGAACAATTCTATTATCAGTTTCCTTTTTTTGGGGAGAAGGCTTCTGGTGTGTCAGTTGAAATATTCAAATCCACCCACAAAACAAGTCAAAGCAGCTATGGAGGAGGGGAAGCCACTATTAAAAATGTGTGGAATGTAACCTACTTGGAAGACTGCAGACAATTCTGGGACAAGGAAGTTGACTACTTCAGATCTGAGACTCTTTTCCCACACAGTCCCACCAACAGAGATACTGGGCAATTTCAAATTTACAAATATTAGTGAAATTGATCAACCTTTATAGAACATATGCAACTAAAAGTCAGTTTCACAGACACAAAAAAAAACATTCAAATCCTTCAGTTACCTGATACACACTGTATCAATTCTAGAAGGTTCAAGAACTTCTAGACAGCAAAAGGAAAATAGTTTAACTACTTCAAGAGCTGAGCTTTGAAGTGTCCTTTTTTTTAAATTGAAAGAAGTTGAGACATTTGTATTAATATATCTGAAACTCCAGAGGCAGAACAGATTTAGGCTACAGGTGCAGGAATTCAGAAATTTTTCAGGCTTCAAGCATCCTTGTTAACAGTAAAACACTCAATTTAAAGATGTCTCCTCAAATAGAGCGACACTCAGAACTAATACCTGAGGGGATCAAAGAGCTGACCTGCTCACCGGCAATAAACCAACGTTCAGCCTTAGTGGTCCCAGAGATGTCCACACAGGCACCTACTGTAGCAGGCCGAGTCAGAAGACCACAATAGCTGGAAGTCTCAGAGCTGCCTTGACATTTCTATCTGAACCTGGAAGAAAAATTAAACCTCTTGCTCCGTTAGCTGATCTGACACAGCGTAAACTCAGAGAGCCTTCAGCTGAACACCCTCTTATCAGATAACAGGACTCACTCAGTGTTATACACAGCAGGCATTTTGCAACTCTTCTTGTGTTTGCTCTACACGATAAGAGCAACCTCTCTTAAGTCTCATTCTCCATCTTGAGCAGAGCTGGACCAGGTTAACTTCCCCCCTGCCACAGAAGGCTTCGTGTAGTTGTACACACACATCATCTTCAGTGGTTAACCAGCTGCAGAAGTCACTGCCTGTCCTGTTCCTCCCCCACATGCCCTGCCTGCACAGGGGTCGGTCTCAGCACAACCCCCTTGGTCCACATTAGCTACAGAGAATTTTCAGCTGGGTTTTTGTGATCCCTTTTACAGCATCACCCCGATGGCTGAAGCAATACAACAGAGCAAGTGAATGAACTGCAGAACTGCTAAAAGCAGAAACATCTTAAATTATCTTTACTCTGAAGACCTGTTTTCACATAACATTTAAAGCTAAAATCATGCTCAAGAACTTACAGTAACCAGCCTGATTCCCTCTGGATGATTTCTTTTGGAGAATGCCTCCAGGTGATTAATCCTCCAATAATTCAGGTATGGAATACTACTTAAATGTTTAGTTATTGAAGCAATCAAACAAGATGAGAGCTTTAAGGTTTTGTACTTTGGCAGTATTACTTGCGTGACATAAAATAATACTGCACCAAAAGCTAGAGAAGTAGTTCAACCATACACAACATTGTACAGCAGTTTAGCATACCTTATCCTCAGTTTATGGGAAGAGGCTTCTGGACTTGTAAGAGCTAGAAGAACAAGCATCCAAACCAAAGCTGAGTAGTCAGCAGCACTGTTGGTTGGTGACCTGTTAAGAGCCAATACTAAAAGCATAAAGGCAGGACGTTCAAAGTGGTCCATCCACGGGATGTCGTAGGTAAGACATTTAAACTCTAGGAAAAAAAACCCAAAAAAAACCCCAACAAACCAACACACACAACCCCTACAGAGATGGAAATAAGGTATTTCCACAGTTTAAAACTTCTCATTTTAATACACTAAGATGATAAGGCAAGACACATTTGGCTTAACTGATATAGTTGCTTTTCCTCGCTTATGTGCTAAGAAGGATTTTGGCCTTACAGGTTTCATTTCAAACTTGAGTGTCCAGAAATTGTTTATCACAGCATATGACCTACCGATAAAGTTCTCCAAATTCACCATAGCACTCCTGAGCACAGGAGGATATCGTCTCCACCCACGATATTTTAAGACCCCAAGCAGGATCTCAAGTTGAGAGCTCTCAGCAGGTTGAGAAGCTGGTTCATGGAGAGGAGGGACATGGGTTAAAGGGAGTCATAGTATGGGAAAACAAAATGATACAGCATGTATATGCTTCTGACTTAGAAATCTCAATCAGGACATGCGGTCAAGACTCAGATAACTTTGCTGAGAGGCAGGGAAAAGACACAAGGATCGTATGTTTCTGTAGGACTTTGAAGAGAAACAACTAGAAAAAAAGATCCTAAGCGGCACCTGAAATTGCAAGACAAAGTCAGAATACACTTCTAGTTGCACTCTTAGTATTGCTGGGTCATGCAAAGCCAGAATCTTTTTAAATACATCACCATTACTTATTTTTTGGAGTTAGATTTCTTAGTGTGAGCAAGGAAAACACTCTGTGCAATTACAAGATCTATTTTCTTTAGTAGAGCTACTAGCACATACACATGTATATTATCAACAACTACTTCTTACATGCAATTATAAAGGACCTTCATAAAAGCAGGGACACACACAGAATTACTATAGGAAAACAATTTATAAACCCCCTACCTGAAGCAGTGCATTTTACTGTAATCCCATTTTCTTTGCTTACATAGAATTAAGTCTAATAACAGAAGAAGTTTAGCAGATTGCTTTTCTACCCAAAGATACCAGATTTTTCACACAGATTTATTACTGGCATCCTACCATTTCATGGTCTACTTACCACATAAGAAGCAAAATATTCATATTGGCTTGCAGGTTTGTATCTGATTAAATGAGGAATGCTGAAGATGCTCTGTGGTATGAGCTGAGCAAGTTAGTTTTGTCAGAAAAAAAACAACATCAAAACTAACTACAGTGCTTTTAAAAATTCACCTTTTCCTAACAAATTTAACTACTGACTCAACACATCACTAGAGTTATGGAATACTCAGTACAGGACTGGAAAAAAAAATTCCTTACAAGTTTTGGGGAAGCTCAAGTTTATTCTCTGGCTTAAAAGACTTGAGGAAAGTGGCACAGATGATAATTATTAGTATGCATATCTAAGGTTAACCTGCTGAGAAATACCACTTCCCATAGGTTTTCTGCATGAAGATCTTTACAGAATACCTTGGTTATTCGTGTTACACTATGATTATTTTTTTTGCTTGAACTGTAGCATTTTTATGTGTCAATGTTAACATTAGTTAATTATTAATGCACGCTGGTCCTAGAAGCTAGCACTTTATACTATATTTCATAGCGCCCTTTTGCACACATTCCTACTATCTGAACTCACTCCTATCTGGATTCACCAGAAAGTGCAGTTTATTTTCTGGACACCGCTGAGAAGCTGGTGCAGGTCTGGTTGAAGGAGCAGGGCTGCCAGATGAGGCTGTTTGCAGAGCCACACAGCCAACCCGACAGGGTAACCGATCCCGGGTAAAAACATTCCCTAGTTATTTTTAACTCCGAGTGCTTGTGGAGTTTCAGGGAACTAGACGGAGTAAATAGCCATCGTGGCAAATTGCTGTGGCAGCACGAGGACCTGCTGAGCATTTTTCCTTACTGGGAGTACTCGCTTATCAAATGAAACCCTCCACTACAGCAAAGCCCTATTCTTCAGGCTTGAACAGTAAAAACACCTCCCCAGCCATGTGTCTCCCCACAAGCTGTCCCTTCTAAAAAGCCAACCATCAACTTGCCCTCACTTTCAAGGTCCTTCGGTTTCTCCAGCTGTGGCACCAACATGTCACAGTGTCTGCACATCTCTCGTGCTACACACACACAGCCCTCACCTTCTATCACAGAGTTTTGAGAAGCTCACACAAAACTCTGGAAATCCACCTTCTTTTCAGCCCTTTGTAAGCTTTTGTATGTTAAAAAATTCACTACAGAACTTGATCACCCAACATGATCTCCAATTTTAAGTAGAGCTGACGGCGCTTCCCCACATAAGGGGAGAAGTGCACCTCAACCCTCCTGAGGAACCCCCACCCAGCCCAGGTTCCAGGCTCTGTCTACACCTGAGGACAACTGAAGTGCAAGTTCTCCAGCCTTTCCCTTTCCAGCAGGAGATAAGAAACCCTGACCTCACTTAAACGACTGGCAGCCTCATGCACAACGCTCCATTGGTCACAACATCAAGCACTTCAAACATGAATATGTGACCTTCTTCAACTTAACTGTGAACAGCCCTTCCACTGCATTCCAGCCAGCCCTCATGCAAGGAACCTAATAAAGGCAAAAAAAAAAAAAAAGTCATTTTAACCTCATGGAAGTTCCATCTAGAAGCGTATCAGGCCATTTACATACTGGGATGTGACTAGCCTGAGTACACACATGGTGTGTCGTCAGAGAATAAGTAAGAAAAGGCAAAGCAAACTGATTAAGTAAACATCCTTTTTGTCTGTTATCTACCTCAAGTAATTAAGTCATCCAGGGAGGAAAGAAATATTTTTCTGTTGTATCACCTGTTCCCACAGAGCACTTACAAGCTATCCCTGACCCAAGCTGCAACCACACTTGTGAGAGAGAGAGAACATAAAAATGGCAAAGAATAGAACATAAAAAAGAGCCAAGAAAAAAAAATATTTCATGATCACAGGGCATCACTCTCTTAGTAAAGAAAGACAGCTCTCAAGACAAATAGGTAGGGCCTCACCCACTGCTCAGATAGAAACAATTCACCTAGGATCCCACCCAACTTTCTAAAAAGTTTGTAGTACTATCTGTCAGCATTTCAAACCAAAAATCCAGCAATTTTGGGAGGCAAACAATGCCTACTGGTATTATTTACAATTATGCTTTTCAATCTGGATCCCATTGACTATACCTCTCTCAGTTAATCAGTTACATCCAGAGCTCTTCAGACATGTTATACGCAAAGCAACAGGGAAATGTAAAAAAAAAAACACAACACAAAAACAACACCGCCAAAACAAACAAAAAAACCAAACAAACAACCCACAAGGGGAGCAATTACAGGTGTGATTTCAGTTTTAATGCTGGTTTTACATACTTGAAATAGAACACATTTATAGCAACTGCTGCTTTTACCCTGGTTGTTACATTTTGCTTTAATGGTGCTTATGGCCATAATTTCACACCAGGGTACCAAACCAGTGCAATTAAGTGACCCAAATTGTCAGAAGCAATGGCAAAGTTACCCGCTTTTGTCACACTAGACACAAGGAGTGACCTATGTCAGAAGGTCTGCAAAAAACCTAGCCTCCTACCAGCTAGCCAAAAGACCACTCCATCTCACTTCATGAAGCTGTTATTTATCTTCAGGTACGTCAAGGACCTCACTCACAATATTTTCAGTGCTGGCAAAGCTTTCGGTAAACGCAGACAGGTTGCATAAGGTGGACAAACAAGAGCCATTCAGGTACTTTAAAATTCTACCAAAATATGGGCTTTACTTACAAGAGCTACCACTACTGAATACTGGAATTCAGAGCTCCAGCCAAAACCAGGAGCCTCTCCCTGCAGCACGGGAAGGAGGACCGGGGCTACGTGCCAGCGGCTGCCTATTCATCCCCGAGAGTGCAAAGGGCACGGCGGGCAGCCATCCGGGAAGCCGTACCGGTACCCCTTGTGCAAGTGGCAGTAGAAGACAACCCGATAACCGAAAGGTACGTCAATATTTACTTGCTATACAAGCAACTGCTGCTAGCGGTTAGCACGTGGAAAGGTGCTTTCTGCCTCAGTGTGGGTTAAGTTATCTCAAAGGAATTTCACTTCAGGCAAGTATTATAAATTCCTCAAAACTGGAATGATCAGCATCTCAAAGTTTAAGCACTACTCCAAATTTATGCCGGGTTTCGAACAAGCTCTGTTCTACCTTATCTGTACAGGAACACCTGGCATCTCCGCTGGGTACCTTACGTTGCACTGCCACTCTTGTGACTTACACCAGAACTCTCACATGCAAACCAACGCTTCCTCACAGCCTCCAAGTTGAGCCTGAAGTCACCTACTGCATTTCCCAGGCTGCAGATCCACAACTAACCCGAGCGAGACAAATCTTTCGTTCAGTAGCAGTGCTGTAGAAAGGAAGGAGCCAAGCAGTTCAAGTTTCACAAGAAGGGCAACAACCAGCCCTTATTATTCCAGGTGACTGCACCACAAGCCTTTTGTTTTGATTAGGATTTTTATTTCCCCACCTGCCCCCAACACGCACACACCACCACCCCCCCAGCTTTAACCTCAGCAGATGCCAACAGTCAGCCTCTTACTCTCCTGAACTGTATTTTGTCACCCTGTGGTACACTGTGAGAAGGCCCCTCGTTTATCACAATGTAAGCATACCAGTCCCAGAGCAGCCCCGCATGAATCTGCGGCCTGGAATTCATGGCATTTTCTTCCTTTGATTTTCTTACGTGCTTACTTGAAGAACTCTTCTTTTTTTGCCCCCTTTCTTTTTTTCCTTTTGAAAGTCAGCAAGGGTTAGTGAGAACACCTGGGAACTGCAGAGGGATTCGCACATCACCCGAGTCCAGCAGAGAGAAGAGGTTCACTAAGGCACAGGGGTCCCTAAACACCCAGCACATTGGCTCCAACGCCAGCTGCTGCATTTTCAGTTGTTGCTTTTCAGTCTGCCTTACTGCTCTATTTTAGAGCTTCTCCATAAAACTCAGAACAAGCTACTTTCTTGCCCAATGCTGTATCAGACATAAAGGATACTTTGAGATAGCCCACCTTGAGATTCACTGATGAGAATTAACAGTCTTGTGAAAGTAGCAGCTTGGAAAAGGAAAGGAAAAAGGAGAAAAAAGTCTGAACAGCTGCTCGCCACCCATCTGCAAGCCATATATGCTTGCTTTCAGAGAAGTGTCTGATATTAACATTAAAGAGTCAACAAATCTACATCCAACTCGTTTTACTCACTAGTGACCAGAAGAGCAAGCTCAGCTCCAATCATAACTTGTTACTGACAGTTTAAGAGAAGTAGGAAAAATATTTGTTTCACAAATTTAGCAGTAAGAATGAAGCTTGTAAATACAGTACAAAGTCAGTAAAGAAATAAAAAAAAAACAAACAAATGCACCAAACACTGAACCCCTACACACATTTTATATCACATTAAATGGTTTCACAGTCTCAAACGTGCTCATGCATTACCATAGCTAACATTAGCCTGATTGACAAACTAAGCTCAACTCAGCCACACTAAATTATGTCCAGTCAATACCATCTCAAGGTTCTAGTAACTTTTATTAATTAATACATTCTTGTAAGCCACTGAAGTCTACTCAGTATACAAAAATATGTGTCATTGTCACAAAATTAAAGCTATACTTTTATGAAGAAGAAAAACAGTATGACATAATTTTAACAATTCTGATCAAAAGCATCCACTACTTTGCAGAGCAGATTTGAAAGAATAAAACATTAGTGGCTTTCTGGCTGCACAGTACCAAAACGAGCTATACATTGTTTAGTTTAACCAAAAAAAAAAAAAGGCATGAAACAAATGGCAACTGCAGGATTAAAAAAAAAAAAAAAAGCAAAGGGTGACGAGGTATTTGCTAGGCTGTACTCGCTTTGAGCGAGGAAACCTGAATATTACAAAGGGCTGAGTTAGAAGGGAATGTGGGGTATTTTGTGACAGACCTCTGCATGACAGCTGGAGAAAAGCTATTGTAGCAACAGCTGTGTGCTCTGCACAGCTCATACTCCCAAATACCTCCGCCTGCTAAGAGGCCAGTTAACTGGCTGCAACACATTTTGAAAGTTCTCTGCCTCCTGGGACACGAGCATGATGGATTATTTGTGTATGCTTTAAATAAGAGAAGGAATGCTTAGTTCTATCACTTATAACTTCACAGAATACTGTGGTGCGATGCTGAACTACCATTCACTGCTGCTCTCCTACAGTTTAGAGCTGCAAGAGATCCCATCAACTCTCCTCTACAATTAAAACGTCTTCACTTCCTGCCTTAACAGTGCACAGACTCGACAGCACTAAGTTCATATATCATATCCTGATTTAAAGGAAATGATTTGGTATTTCCAGGCTGAAATCCTGGCCCACCGACCGCAATACCAAGCTCTGTTTATCTCCCCAGAGGAAGAATTTTGAGGATCACACGTCACCTAACGGCTGAAAGCTTTTATCTGCTGGTTTATACTCTAGCGTTTCTCCAAGTTGTTCACTTCTGAAAAGTGAACCCAAGATCACAAGTAATTATACATAAGTGACTGGCTACGTCTCTTGTACCACTCCTACTGCACTGCACGACGATGCTGAGCCCAGTACACAGAAGAGCTGCCATGGTATGACAGGGCACTCAGCCCCCTCATGAAGACATTGTTCTTT
This sequence comes from Scolopax mira, assembly GCA_004320125.1. Classification (NCBI taxonomy): domain Eukaryota; kingdom Metazoa; phylum Chordata; class Aves; order Charadriiformes; family Scolopacidae; genus Scolopax; species Scolopax mira. The sequence goes on from BJBW01000989.1 coordinate 46,293, forward strand.
CAGCTCAGACTGAGGCACAACAACCTTCAGGAACTGATACCCTCACGCACAGGAGCGCTTATCACTGCCATAATAAGAGTCCAACCTCAGCCACTACTACTGTTGTGAGAATTAATGCTATCCGTTTCCCCATAAACCAGGCTGGAAAGGACATGCTGTGCACAAATCCCGGAAAGCTGGCAAAAGAAAGAAGATGAACTGGTTCTCCCTACATTCTCTGTTCCTCTTGTTTCCATTTATTTAATCTGAAATGAAGGAAGAGCTTTGCCCATTTTCAAACATGAATCTCTCAGGCTTGCAAAGATACAACATAAATCACAGCACATGCTTTCCCATGATACCCCATCACCATAATAGTCTTGTTTACTGGAAAATAATCAGCAGCACTGAAGTAAGAGCAAGAGTAACTGTACTTGAATACTGATTTACTGAAAATTAAATATAGGAAAGCAAGACCAAGAGTAGAAATATTTGCTAGTATCAGCAGGAAGAAACTTTCCTTTTTAAGCTTCAAAACAGAGTTGGCAACAGCCATATTTTAAAGACAAGCAATAAAGAAGCAAAAGAGAACTGAAATCTTTCACTGACATCAAGATTTGTCATGTGGCAAGAGCCAGTACTGATCCATGTTTAGTGAAGGCAACCACGAGCTTGTTACTTAATCCTAAGAAATTCCAAAAATTAAGCACGTGACTTGCTTGTAATTGAATTTAAAACAATTTGGACTAGCTTCTCTGCAGTCTTAAAAGACAAACAACCTCTTTGGCAGTATACTTGCCACACAGAAACTACACAACTGGCTGTATAGCATCACATACACTTGATAACATCATAAGCTTTCAGAGCCCAGGAAGATACTGTGGTACACAAATCATACACCAAACCTCCTCTACTGTTGTCCATAACTACAGAGCAAGCATGGAAACAATACAAAATTCTTCACTAAGGCACCCGAGGCTCTGCTCAGAAAGTCTTTTTTTCCCTGCTCTTTCTCAGGGTTTTTTTTTCAGAAGGTTGAATTTTCTGCTAAACATCACTCTGCAGTGGCAAGATTTATCTCAGATAAACCAGCTGAGAGGGCAAAAAGACACAGATAACTTCACACAAACTGACAATAAGTTGTTTTGAAAAATTCACCCTCAACACGTCAGCTTAACACTACAGTGTTGTTCCCTCTCCACTTTGAAAAAGTGAACCGTTTCTTTTTCTGCTATTAATTTGAAGACATCCTTATATGTGACAAAGTGGACACAGTTCCTCTTTTGCAGGTATTCACTGGAAGACAAGTGCCAGCAGCAATGCCTGAACAAAAGTTTTATTTCTACAGGGTGTATCTTAAGCTTTTATTTCAAAGAATTAATTTCTACCAGTACTCAAATATTGAAGTTATTCAGTACTCAGCAGAATTGTAACCACTTTTAAAATAAATGGACACACCAAAGCATCAAGTGTGAACTTTGTGGGGTTTTTTTCCCTTATGCCTTTAACAGAAGTTACAGCAGCATCTCAGCTCTGAACTTAAGCCATCTCCCGCTGCACACTTTACTATCACAACCAGTTTGGAAGCCCAGATGAAGATGCAGGCAATACCATCTAAAGGAACAGTACCATGCTTGAGCAAAGGGCACTTAAGCCACTTTCAGTCAACCACAGAAATTCATTATCTCCATAACGAAGGAACTCAATCCACACACAGAGAAGACTGCAGTTATTCCAGCCCCATCACCTTCAAAACAGACCAACGAGTCAGTATCTTACCAGCTATCTACCCATCCCATAAACAAGGTACAACAAATATTTCTTTTCCATCTCAAATGCACCATTCAAACTAATTTTCAAAGAACTAGTTCTCTTAACATGTCAGTTATTTTAGTGCCCTATACAATACTGGATCTTCCAAGCATTCAGTATCCAGTACTTACCCAGATTTCTAAAGTGCTGTTTTCTATGTAGTCACTAAATCTATGCTGCAGAGCTTGAGTTCTCCACAGAATATCTCAGCTAATGAACACACGGAAGCGTGCTTTAGTAAAGAAAATCCGAAGTGAAAAAATAGTCCATTTGCTATCAGACCACCTACTGTAACAAAGTATTTTTTTTGAGAATAACATTGCCCCAAGCACTAAAGACAAGTCTGCCGAGCTGCCAAACAGACCATCTTCGGGGTAGGCAGAGTATTATGGCCTCTCCTCGATGGAATTAAAGAAAACAAACAAAAAAGTCATTCTCCCCAGATTTGCTCATCTGCCATCAGCAAGTAGTCGTCTCCTCCTCCCACCATGAGCAGACAGAGGTAGATTAACGACGCCCCCACCCACGCCAGCGGCATTAACGCTGAAAGCAACAGGGCAGAGGATGGAAATACCTAAGAGGGGGTACGGGTGAGTGAGGAGCGGCACAGGGAAGGGGGCTCTGCCTCACGAGACCGAGGGGCACACTTGACACCCCCCCTTCTGGCATGCTTTTCACTAAAAACGAAAGGGAGAGGAAAAAAACAAACCCAAAAGTTCAATTATCTGGAAGTTAAAGAATCCTCAGCGAGAGGGCAGCGTGCGGAGCCGCCGCACCGCGCCCCCCTCCCCGCACACCCCGTCTCCCTTCGCGGGGCTACCGAGGGTCCCTCGCCGGGACGCCACAACGGGCGGCGGCTCGGCCCCGGGGGGCGGAGGGGCAGCCGCTATTTCGGAGCCGGACGCCAAGTGTCACCGCTGTCTCGGCCGCCGCTTCCCGGGCGGGGCGCGGGGCCGGTCCCAGCGACGCGGCGGCCCCGGCCACCCCGCACCCCCGGGCGCTGCGCCCGCCCCGGCGGCGCCGGCCCCCGGCGGAGGCGCCCGGCGGGCCGGGATGGCGGCCGCCCCTTTCCCACTCTCCAGAACCTTCCCGGGGGCTCGCATCGCCCCGGGGTGGGGAAGTGGGGGGCGCGCTCCAAACCGGGGCCCCTCAAGGTCACGCCACCACCCCGCTTCCGAGCGCGGCGAGCCCCGGCACCGCCGGGAGCTGCCGCCCGCCGTGCCGGCCTCAGCCCCAGCCCCAGCCCCGGCCCCGGCCCCCCCCCGCGCTGCGCGCCGGGCAGCACCCAGGCCCCGCCGCCGCGGCCGGGCGGAGCGGTTCTCCCCCCGCCTCAGGCGCCGCGGGCCCTCACCTGGATGAACTGGATAGTGAGCGCCGACTTGCCCACGCCGCCGCCGCCCACCACCACCAGCCGGTACTTCTCCTGCCCCGGGCCGTCCCTGCAGCCCGCGGCCATCGGGGAGGCGAGCCGAGCCGATGGCGGCAGCGCCGCCGGGTCCGGCGCTTCTCTCTCTCTGTCTGTCTGTCTCCTTTCCTCCCTTCTCCTCGGTCCGCCGGGGCTGAGCAGCCGCAGGCCCCGCCGCCTCTGTCCGCCACCGGCAGCGCCCCGCCGTGCGGAGCCGAGCGAGGGGAGCCAAGCGGAGCAGAGGGAGCACCGCCCGCCCCGCAACCAGGCAGCCGCGGCTACAAATGGCCGCCGGAGGGGCGGGGCTCCAGGGCATCGCTATGCTAATGAGCGCGCATATATGCATGAGGGGGGGGCGGGGCCTGCGGGTCACCGCCCCGCCCCGGCGAGCGGCCCCGGGCGGGAGATGGCGGGAGGTGCCTGGCTGCGGCTGCTCAGCACCGCACCGCACCGCACCGCACCGCAGCGCTGTTTTTAAGACAGCTCTGCCCCAGACAGAGCACGGAAGGGTGAATTAGTGATTTCCCCATGGGCTTCACCGGGGCGCCCGTCCTCCCGCCGCTGAGTGCTTCATCAACATTAATGAGCCTCTTTGAATACCCAGGGGGTGGGGAGGGAGGTTTTAATGCCCCCGCGTGCAGACGCTGAGCCAAGGCACGGAGGGGTCTGAAGCCAAAGCATCCTTAATGTCGCACAGATCCACTAGCAGGGAAAAGGGGAAAAAAAGGTCCCAGGGACTTTAGCCCTTCCCCACTCTTCATCAGGTCTTCCATGACAATTTACCCACTCATTTAGGCCATTCAGATGAAGGCCACTCTCTCCGCTGAGTGTCACCTGCTGCTGGCTGTCACAACAAAGGATGTTCATCTTGCTCTGTACACAGTCAGAGCATTCCGGTTGGAGTCTGTGGTAAATTCACCTTCACATCTCTACTGGCTCTGCTGGGGGCAGACTACTGCTTTTGGTAGCGACCTACCTACTGTCCAACATGTTTCTGGACATCCAAAACACCAGGCAGATGGCCATTGCACATGCTACAAAGAAGCAGAACTTTTGCCAGGTAATTCCTTCTTCCCTTCCTCTCCTTTTCCCCGTTTAGAAAAATAATTTACCAGTAAAATCATATCATTTTTATACATTTTTAAACATACATACAGCCGTTTGCCAGCACAGAATGACAGTCAGTTGTGATCGTGTTCCTGAATGATATAGTTACAGCAACCAGTCTGTAATGTACACACACTCCTCCCACCTGGAAAATAACGAAAACAGGGGCCGTGTATGAAAGCTTTGTTGAAGAAACTTGCCTGGTACAACACTGAAGCTCTGTGGGGAGGCAGGGACAGCAATCCAGAGAGCCTTCTGCTTATTCACCTAAGAAACCCTGACTTTCTGTGTTTGACATGCATTTTGCATCTGCAACAAATGAAGTGAGGGTCCCACGGGCAGGAGCCTCCTTCCCTGTATCGATGTGGTTAGTTATCTGTGTGCCTGACACAGTGACTCACAGAGAACTAGAGAATCATAGAATGGTTCGGGTTGGAAGGGACTTTAAGGATCGAGTTCCAACCCCCTGCCATGGGCAGGGATACCTCCCACTAGAGCAGGTTGCTCAAAGCCCCATCCAGCCTGGTCTTGAACACTTCTAGGGATGGGGCATCCATAACTTTCCTGGACAACCTGTTCCAGTGCCTCACCACCCTCACAGTAAATTTCTTCCTAATATCTAATCTAAATCTCCCCTCTTTCAATTTGAAACCATTAGCCCTCATCCTATCACTGCCACTCCCTGATAAAGAGTCCCTCTCCACCTTTTCTGCAGGGTCCCTTTAGGTTCTGGAAAGTATTATGAAGAACCTGTCTCCTGGGAGATAAATGACGTATTGTGGAGCTAATTAAGAAATAACATGATACCGTATCTGCACATGGGGTAAATCAATGATGTCCCTGTAATCTTAATTTTACCATTTCTTAGCTTGTCATTGAACTTCGCAGTTATTGCACCGTATTTCTCTGCTTGTAAAAGCAAAACTGTGAAACCAAAACCAACATAATAAATAACATCTTTCAACACTCATTCTGGCAGAGTGGAAGGGAAAAGCTACCAACACACAGGAAACAAACCAATACCTGATGAGTTAAGGGGTTAACCGTACCAGACAGAGAGTAGGGAAGCACTTTGCTACTGGGATTCACAGCTCTATTTTGGAAGAGGAATGCCAAGACTCAGTCCCCCCTTTGTTTGGTATTCTCCTGTAGTGATGAGCCACTTTTTCTCGCGTTTCCCAATTGCCCTGGCTGATGAGGAACAACACACAGAGGACAGAATATATAGTCTAAGATTTTCCAATTCGGAAAAGTGGTAAGTGAATGGGAGATATAACAGAGGCCTGTAAAGTCCCAAGCAGCACACAGCAATTGAACAGAGAAAGTATCAAAATAGGAGAACTAAGAGACAGCCGGTGTCAGTATGAAGAAATGAGTTTAAAAAAAAACAAAAAAGATATTGTTTTCCACAGACACAATCATCAAACCATGGAAGTCACTGCCACAAAGGGCTGTGGAGGACAAAACTGCATCTGAGTGACAAAAGTTAGACAAAGTCACGGAGCATAAAGCAGCCACTAAACACAGCGTTCAGGGACTTGGGAGTTTTCTGAAACACTGGCGGCTGGCTCTCACCTACCAACCTCTTACTGGTGCTGTCGGGACCAGGAACCTGTGTGAGCATCACAGGTCAAGTCAGCGGGACAAGACTTCTCTCCTAATTCTTAATTACATTCTCTATCTCAAGAAAAAGCCAAGTGCGGACTATGATGAGGTGAAAACAGAAATTGAACTGCTACTAGTTTACACAGTATTGAGTGTTTAATAAAAATACAGTTACGATCACATAGACGTAACCAGTAACCTACACTGTCAGAAATAATGACACTGACATGAAAAGCAGATTTTAAGTGAGTGTGAAGACACTAATCTCTGTGCAAACTATTGCAGCAGAAAATAAGATTTATTGGTTTAAAGATACATAGAAAAACAAACATTTTATTTCCCCTTATCTTTTTTTTTACGTTTCAGTTTCATTATATATCCTTTTAAATATCTATTCTCACTGATGTGGCCATCCCATCTTGTGAATTCTACAATAAAATCTTGGGTTTTTTAAACCACACTGACAGATATTTTAAAGGATTAAAAAAATTAACACACTCATCCATTACTTTAAAAACTACTATTGCAAAAAAACTATTACTGTTAAATTCTTTGCATTTGTTAATTTGGGTAATGAAGTCCAGTTTTACAAATAGAGCGATATCCTTGTAAAGCACAAGACAGTGATCACAGGAAAACAAGAGATGGACTGCAATTAATGAATGGCTTTTTTATTGGTTTTAGGTAGTTTTTTGACTGCATCGAAAGATCCCACTAAAAATTGTTTCTCTTTGTTGTATAAATATAGGTTGAGGAAGAAGAAGAAAAGCCTCAAGGTAGAGGAGGAAGGAGAAGTCTCAAGTATAGAGCTATTATAGTCTAAAACCTTGGGTGTTCAAGCCTGTATGGATAATAGTAATCTTATACATGGAAACACTTGTCTTGCTCTCCCTGTGCTGTCAATGGACAGAAGCTGGGCCCTCCAGAGGAGGGTTCCAGGGCAGAACCAGCCTTGGAAATGCCAGTATCTACCCCTGCATCCTGAGCCCTGGCACAGACTTGGCACCTCAGCTTCCCTCACCAGCAGCTCTTGCCGTGATCTCTGGTTTCAGGAGACAAGGGGTTTACATGGGAGTAAAGACCTGGAGATGAGGATAGAGCACACGCCAGGTTGCATTTCAAGATCAGCTAACCTGGGAAAGGCTGGTTAGAGTGGTGAAGACCAGAAACTTGTGACTGACACGAGGCGGCAGGGGAAGGTGATTCAAAAGGGGGTTTTGTATGGTCCACGCAGTCAGGAAAATAAATTTTGCAGTACCAGTTTGCATATCCCTAGGGAGGTACAAAACACAGGGCTTCATAACAGAGAGGAAGAACTCAAAATATCAAGACCTGAGATGATAAAGACATCACCAAAAAGTTTTGATGAAACGGCTGGAAAAGAAAGTACAGCTTTTAGAGCCGTTCCATGGAAAGAAGCTGCGTCATTTCAGGTCTAGCTTGAATATGCATATTTAAAAAGAGACAAAATCAAGAATGACATCCAGATGGCAAGCTTAAAAAAAAAAAAAAAAAGCACCACAGTGCTTTATATAATGACAGGGAAAAAAAAGAGATTTCAGGAAGTGCTTCAGGGAAAGATCCAGAACTTTATTTTACATTGGCAGCCTGGCAAAGATGTGGGTTTGGAAGGTTAGAAGACGTGTGTGCAGTAAGTGACATATTGAAAGCTAAAAGTGCTCTGTGAGAACATAGTAGCTTATTTAAAAGAAAACTTATTCGCAGGCTTATCACAGAAAAAAGTTACAAAATCTTTGGACCTGAGGCAACTGGTTGCAACATGGTAGGCAACTTTAACATTGAGTTATACCAGTAATTTAGTATTATGTATATACCTAATGGTGGCACTGGTTTATTTACCTCACTCAAGCAGGCCTTAAACATGACACCAGTACCGTGTGGATATCAGGACCTAAGGAGATCCATGTGCTGCAATTCCCACCAAGAACTCCACTGCTGACTAGAAGAAGACGAGATGAAACTAAGTTTCTCAAAGCCATAAGATAAGAAGCTAGGGAGAAAAATTATCAACAATTTGATTTTCCTTGGGATATGAATGTAAGACCTAATTCAAAGTGTGAACTATTTGTTACACTTCTGATAAGCACCCAAAAACTAAAAGATGAGACATTTTTCCTCAGACACACTTACCAGTTTCTGTCTGAGTAAGAAGTAAAACTATTTTCAGACAAGCAGCTACAGCTTTTTATAAATGTTCATCTGTTTTTGTATCTACCTGTTCCAGTAAAGTAGTCTGTAGTAAAACACTTCAAAATGTGTCATTTTCTCTGTGGCTTGTGAAAGTGATCTACAAAGGAAAAATACTATGTCTCTCCCCCCTTTTTTTCCTGTAATTTCTAAGGTGGGCTTGTAAATTTTTATTAATTATTATGATTACTTTAGAAATTCAGATGTTTTTATACCCAGTAGTAATCACAAAAAAAAACCCCAAAAAATTCTCAAGAGAAAAGAGTAAAATAAACTGTGTAGGAATAAGATTTTTAGACAAGATTGTTTAAGTTTATGATGGTATATGTTTTCCCTAACACTTACATAACTGTACTGAGCAATTAACACATGGGTGAATTTAGTTGGGTTTTTTTAGAGTGTGCACCAGCATCAGTTCTTTAGCGAGCAGGTCAGGTTTTGCACACCCAGACACTCAGGCGATCCTCTAGCAAAGCAAGTAATCCAATCCTGATTATTTTTTTCCATATATATTTAGATATTACGTATTTATATATTTTTACATATGTACTTATTTATATACTTATTTTTTCATATTGCTAGGATAAAGAACAAGTAGGAAAGAAACGCAAGCTAGTACCTTTTAGACCTTTCTTATAAACCTTAAAAATGTGAAAGTGAGCCCAAAAAAAGAAGATTTGTCCACAAATCACCTCTAAATTACTAGTTTTAAGAAGACCCTTACTCTGATGGAAAGGAGACTGTACCTTTTCTGGCCTCTGTCCAGATAGAGGGAGTTAACAGTGGTGCCACCATTGATGGTGACAGACAGCAGAATGAAGATCAGGGCAGGTGGCATTTCCTTCAGCACGAGGGCCCTCTGGAGCAGAGTGACCATGTCCACGCTGCACCGTGTTCAATCCCTTATACCCTAAACATTTTTTCATCTACTGTAGTCACCACTGAGTCATTTTCTTCACAGTATTGGACCACACCAGAGCATTCCCAAAGGCTACTGAACCTCACATGTGTCCTCAGTCGCTGTTCATAACCCTTGCAGAGAGCTGCCCAAGACAATCACAGGGGTCTTCATGGCATCTTCTGAGACCTGTCTCTGGGCTGGAGGGATGGGGCAAGCCTAGCGGGCTGGTTACGGGGCCCTCAGCATCCCAGAAGAGCTTGTCTTATTGTCTTATGGTGCTCATGCCTTGGTTGATACCTGCATCCTCAGTGTCTGGATAGAGGGGCCACGTTGAGTGCCGTCTCTCAGGAGCAGGCAGCTGCCATGGAGCACCAGAATATGCCCCTGGTGAGAGGGCTGCTGCAGAGCCCTGCAGCTCCTGGCTTGCTGCAGTGAACCTGTGGGTGGCGAGTTCAGGGTTGAGAGGCGAGGTACCACCTGTGACTCTCTGTCCTTGTGCTTGTCTCGGTGTGCGTCCCCAGTGGCAGCATGTGCCACCTGCATGGGGGATTCACTATCCGCCGGGCTCACATTCATGCCCCAGCAGGCTGCCCTTCTCCCATGTCACACAATGCGAGAGCCACCTCCAGCTCAGCAGACGAATTCACTGCGCCCACCATCTCCACAACTTGAGGGTCTTCAGACAGGAATGAGCTGGCAGTGCTGTGAAAGACTGTCCCACAGGCCACAGCTGGATTTCCTTGGCCAGAAAACAAGCTACCTTAATCAATGTGCACAGCCACTTCCTGTACCCCGGTATAAACACAGCCTCTGCCCAGCACAAGGCACACCAACCGGGGTGTTTTTTTCTTCACTGCCAAAAGGCTAAATATTCATACAGGATATAAGAAATTTCTTATTTTACTCTAATGCTCATAAGCCTATTTGTTTTCTTTGTTATATTTAGGATGTTTCTACCGAGCCATGAGAGAGAAGTAGAATAACAAAAAGTTCTTGTGTAGAAAAAGCTTGGATATCCAAAACAGCCTCTGAATCTCAAGCTTGGGAACAGCCAGATTTTCACACACCTTTCAGTCATGCATGATCCTGCTGCCCCAAAATGGACAAAGGCAGTTAGCTTTTACCACCTGCCCAAGAAAACTCTGCCACTCACTTTGTTAAAAACTGGAGGGTTTGTGGGCGCATCTTAGTTACCTTCTATTGCTTTCCTGGAGTCGGCAAGATAACGAAGCCAAGAGAGCAGCGATGTCAAAGGCATATTTCCACTATTCACACTAAGCTTCCACACCAGCACTGCTCTTCTAGATCCACCTAATTGTGATAGTTAGGCTTGAACAGAAAAAGAAAAGGTGAGAAATTGCTTAAGTAAATTGGAATAAAACAGCTGGGCCTGACAACATCTTTTGTAAAGTATGTGGTGAGCAGTCTCAGAGACATTGTTAGTTACCCTGAGCAGTTTATAGAAGACAGATGAGAAGTCCAGGAGACTGAAGAGGATAAATATGTTAGAGGGAGAAACGGAAGTGTAGAGGATTATGGATCAGTCACTCAAATCTCATTTTCTGGAAAAATATGAAAACAAATAATTAAACTATTTGTAAATACCTGGAAGAAAACAAGGAGGTAACTGACTACTAATGTGCTCTTCTCCAAGAACAATTGTGTCAAATCAAAATATTTTTCTCCTATGATCTAATAACAGGCATTTGAGTAGGAGTAGGAGTATGTGCTCTCTATCTTGATTTTAGTAGAGCTTCTGATACTCTTTTTCATTAAGTGGTCCCTGTTATGCTTGATGGCAGCACTAAAGTGGGAGCAGGGCAGGAGGGAACACTGGACTCACTGATTTTCAGTAGTTCATTGACAAAAACTGAGGATACTACCACACAATTATCCAGAAGACCTTATCCAAGCCAGTATTATTAATTATTTCAGTAATAACCTAGATGAAAAAACAAGAAAGCACATGTCCTACATTTTCAAAAGCTGCATTCTGTGAGAGAAAACAAGAATTCCAAATGACTACAAGAATTAAAGAAAAATTCTAAAAAGAAATAATGTAATTCAGAAATAACAAGTGCATTGTTCTGTATCTACACAATAATTTGTTAGCTATTTGATTGCAGCTAGGTGTGTTAGAAAAGAATAAGAAAAAGATTACTTTTCCCTCCTTAGTGCTTTCCCTCGCTTCTCGGTATTGTATGACACCTGTGCTTGAGCTCCCTCTTTTTACTTATATACTTTCAGAAATATCCTTCCCTGCATTTTATTTCTCTTGCTTACTTCCAGTGTAATTTCCACAATAAAGGCTTGTATTATCATTTTAGTGTAACTCCTTAGTATGATGACCTACATTTCATTTTCTGCATGTCTCCTCCTTACGCTGAGATCAAAGGAGAGATAATGATTGAGGCACTCTGGTCTTTCTAAAATTCCTGTCCTCCTTTTGCACTAAGGTGGGATATGCTTGTGCTTTAGAGCATTTCTTTAGCAAACTGCCAACTCTGCTATTTCCTATAAACTCACTTTTTGTAAGACTACTCACACGCGTCCTCATTTCTGTTTCGCTTTACCCTTCACGACCCATTCCCAGGATTAATTTTCTGATGTGATTTTTCTAGAATTCACTGTCCCAGTACTTCTGTACTTCACCTGGAAACAGAGAGCCGTCTGGATAATTCTGAGAACTCTAAATCCACACAGGAGCAAAGCGCACTAGGAATCATTTACTGAAATGCATGACCTTGAAATAGCATAGTTCCGTAGCACAGATGGAGTTTACCAGATGTCTGAGACTATGAAATGATGAGATTTAAAAGATTCGGTATTTCAGAGTGGTTTAAACAACTGAGATTGCCATATAGGATTGAGATACTGGAAGTATATTTAAACAAGCACATTTATCCATGGATCCAGACTAGTTTGCCCACCCTGTCTTACAGCGTGCACTTACCTGTGCAATACAGGTACATCCTGAGGCAGGAGGTTAGCTCTTCATTGATATGAAATGTAGGGTTCTTCATTGAACCATCAGAACTGGTCTGGTGGTGATAAACCCTCTGTTGTTGGGTATCTGATATTTGGGTCTTTAAGATGTCACATTCTGGTCTCTTGGTGGTGACTGAAATGACCTAAAATCCATATAATGTGGGATCAGCATCTAGACAGAAAAGCTGTCCTTCAAAACACATAATCTTTTAAATTTCCAGTGCTAAAAATATGGCAGTAAGGATTCTTCACCTAGGTGGGGGTCTTAAAACAGCACTGTTGTTAGCTATGGGGTTTCTACAGAGTTTCAGAGATAAATAAACATCATTCTTTCTCTGGCTAAAAGCTGCTTGGGGACATGCATTTCTTTCAAGAGGATATTGAAAGAGGATCTTTTTCTTTACCACCAAAGTGCCAGTTTTCTTCATACTTCCAAGGTGAAGTTGAAGCTTCCCATACTGTTTTGGTCAACTCCTAGCTACTGACCATGGCTGTCTATTAAACATGACAGGGCATGTCTACTGCTAGTAATAAAGGGACAGGCTAGTCTGTCCGTGTTTTCAAATGTCACAGCTTGCTAAAATCACTGCTATTGCTCAGTGAAACTCTGTTTCCTCACCCTACAACAATTTGCCTCATGTCATCACATAAGGGTTACTTGCAGGTGAACAGGAGAAGGTCGAGCAGTTGATTTTCTTTGGATGCGAGAATTGAAATGTCAATGTAAAAATCCTCTAAAATGTGAGTTTTTCTTCTGTCTACCGTTCTTCCCATTTTTCCTCCCATTCTACAGGCAACTCCTTGTTTGCTAAATCCCTGTCTACTGATTTCCCCTGCTGGTCTTGTCCTCAAATTCCTCCACTAAGTCTCATCATACCCCCTGTATATCCCAACACACAGTGAACAATGTAGTCAACTCTCTTTCCACCCTCTTCCCATCATCAACACACCAAGGAGCTCCTTCTCAGGATATGGGGTATTCTGAGGTACTGCTGAACCTCTGCCTAAAGACCTGGAAAGGTGTTTTTCCAAAACTCAACAGACAGGCACTACCCATGTGAAATTGTTTTCTTCCACCTTGCCCAAATTTAGGTATGGAGAAACAGAAGTGGAACAAGAATTGATGGAGGTGAGAAAACAGGCTGTTTGAGAGTTTCAACAGTTCCTTTTCCTTTCCTTTTCCTCCTGGTCCAATCTATGTACCTCAAGGAAGCCCTATATGTGTAGCAGAATACCCTATGCTCAGAACCTTCTGTTTGGCTCCAGGGACACTTGAGCTTTTGCTTCAAAGGTGATGTTAGCAGACTTTGCCAAATCTGTCATATTTTGACCAGTGAGGCCTATTGCTACAAAGGAAAACACTTGTTTAAATATGTGAAATTACTTTGTACTGAGATTTCAGCTGAGGAATTAACATTTAATTTTTTGTATTTGTACAAGTTGGTTTTTACCACCAATTTAAAGAATTAGTATTAGTGGATCACACAGATGGATTCTGTACCAACATGTCATAAGACCCATTTTCTGTCACATGGAAATTACCATCTAAAGAGACTGAAGAAATGTTATTATCCCATTCGCAGACAGGGCATTCAAGCACGAACACGCTAAGGAATATGCCTGAAGATATGCAGAAAGTCTACATCCATCAAGTGAGCCATACTGGGGAATAAACAACACAAGCCCTTCATTTACTCCATCTCCAGACACTCTGCATCTTCCTTTAAATCAGCCTATTCATTCACCACCACCAGCACCACAGGTAAAGAAGCTGTTGAAATATGTATTTTTTGTTGTTGTTGTTGCCAATTTTTTATGTACATGAGAACAGAGGACTGAAGTCAATATCAATGAGCTCAATATATCTGATGTAGGAATTAACTAATTTAATTATATATCTATTTAAAAACTGTTATGCTTATTTATGCTTTTAAATCACTGAAAACTAGAATCTATCTGAAAAGTGAAAATGTACCTACCAATTGAAGAATGGGGAAATTAAGGTAAAAACAAATAGGCCAGCTTGATAACAAGTGCAAGATAAACAGACATTTTATTGAAAAGGAGACTTTTCAGATATTTCCATGACATGTTGTTGCCACTTGAAATGTGGTGCCTTCTGGTGCTGTCTCAGAATATCTGGCAGAACATGTTGTATGTAATCAGACGCTATTTTTTCAATGTATAATTTTTTTAAATTCTGTCTTCTCTGATAAGTATCGTGCAAGACAAATGTTCTACTTGCTAAATAATTTCCTTCAGAAAAATCGAACAAACACATCTCTAGGATTTTCTGTTACTAGCAGCTCTGACTCCCATTTTTAAAAGTCCATAGCACAATAAAACAAAAGTTTTAAGATGCTTTGGCTTACTATCAAATCTTCTATTAAGAGAAAGATATAAAAATATATAAACTAAAAAAAAAGTAGCAATCACACAAAATAATAACGGAACAAACCATAATAATCATTAAACCTAAATCATTGTCTTTCTATTAGTTACACAGAATAAACAGTCACATTGAGGAGCTTACACTGAAATATGGGCATTCACCACTCACTGAACAACTCCTGTGCTTAAAACGGCACTTTCCTTTAGTACCTTGTAGCAAATGAATGCTAATGAGTAATATTCCTGCAAATTCTTACCCAACTGAATCATTTCTTGGTTCCCCAGGTAGAATTTGTATATGGACATTTTCCAAAAGCATTGGCATGGCTAGAGCCTGATTTCAACCAGCTATGTTTTAAAAAGCAAAGGGCAAAAAGGAAAGAGGTGTAAACAAAAATCAGGAGAGACAATGCTAGATAACACATTTGGTGGTGATGAGAGCATTCCTAAGATATCTGACCCTGAGGTCAGTACATCTTCCCTGGCCGTGGTGGAGCTTGTGCAAGAAGCTAGCAGCTTTTCCTCACATTATCACATCAGCAGGGAGCTGTGTCGGGAGGCACAGGACCCGCTGCTTTCCTGCGTTCTGGCATCAGGTCTCGTGCATTAGATTTGCACTTCTCCAAAACAGCTTATAAGAGGCAAGCAAACATTTGCGCACTTGGCTCCCTGCAAATGAAAACATTGAAGTTCTCAGTTGAGCACTGCCTGCTAACAAGGAACACAGTGAAACAGGAGTGGATCAGGAGATTAAATTCAACTGTGCCGAGGTCCCTAGAGCTGAGGTATGCACTGCCATCCTTTTTTGGGCAAGATGCAGTCTGGTCCCCTGGGCTGAACATCCGTGCACGAGGTTTGAAGCTCTGCCTTCTCAAGTTTTCGTTCCTGCTGCATCCTACCCCAGCCACCCTCTCCAGTACAAAGACTCCCACACTCAAGCTTTCTTTTGATTGTATTCCTGACTTACCCATTCCTTGTCCTTTTCCAGGTGATACCGTGGGCCTGCCATTCAGGCCTTCTCCCAGCACTGAGTTTGGTCACTGATGGAGGGACAATGAGAAGCTTCATATTGCAGTTATGTCAGCTCCTCCAGGAAGATGCTTAGAAAGAACTGACTCTTCCTGGACAACCCTTTGACTGGGGAAGAAGATAAAGACATTGAGTTTCTGCAACTCTTTGTTTCTGTATTTGCTTTGTCCCTTGTCACCTGAAACCTCAAAATGAAGCTCACTGTCACTACCACCTCACCACTACTACACTACATGGTGTTTGCCTTGTGAACTCCGAGTCTTACCAGCTAGTAGCAAAGCAGGCTGTGGTGGACAAATCCAACATGGGCAAAGTCATGATTAAGGATCCTGAGGCCATTTTCCAAACCTTCTCAGTTTGGACTGCATGAGTCAAAGTTCAAAGGGGATGCTGAAGCATTCTTTCCAAGTAGTATCATTCACAGCATGAAGCTGCCTGCCTGTTGTATGGAAGAGGCTGAAACCCCTCTGTGTTGTTGGGTCATGAAGCCATGCCCCAGCAACAGGGGAGGACAGGGCAAGTTTAAGCACATACTACGAGATGCTATGGATAAGTGGAATGTGCTTTTTTTCTTTGACTGCAATATGCCAGGCTCTGATTGACAGACTGGACAAAAATGTGCAAACTGCACAAATCAGTGCAGCCTTGATGACTGCTGTGTCCCACTCAGAAAGTGCTGAGCCTTTCCATCTGGACCAGAACACGGACTAGTTTCTTCAGCACCTTTACGCAGTCTGTGAGTACCTGGAGAGGCCAGATGACCCTTTACATCTGACCATACCTTCATTAACAGGATGAACTGAGATGGTTAGGGTGAAGTCCAATTAACTGTAGATTAGTTTCCTATCCTGTTCTGTTTCCTAGAGAAGGGGTTTACGTCTGCCTCTTTATACACTCACTCCTCAGGGAACATCAATCCACACTTCTGGGCAAGCGTGGTTACTCTGACTGTGTCTGCCCTGGCGCTCTATCTCTTTTTTTGACCTTTCCATCATTCTGGCATGCGGCTGTGGCTGCTGCCTCCACAACCCTCAGGAAACATCCCGGGCTGAGGGCTACGTGTTTTGCTGGAGAAAAATGGAGCTGACAAGCGGCTGTGCCATGCAGCTCAGGAAAGGGGGAAGGGTAAGGAGAGATGTGCTTGCTGTCCACTTCTTGGGAGGCAGTGGAGAGAATAGCAGAGGGCTTACACAGAGCTGCTGTGTAAGCAGCTCCTATAGGTGGGGGAGTAAGATTTGATAAGGGCTAGAAAGGCAAAGAATGGAACCAGCTGGCTGGATCCTACAGTACAAAAAACCCCCACCCTTTCACCAAAGAAACCTTCTTTCCTCCTATCTACAGTGACACTAAATCTTCTGTTCTGTCCTGTTCTCTCCTTCTTTTATCTCTAGAGAAATTGACCATTTCCCCACTTACCTAGGCATTTGGCCAACCACTTCATAGAGTGGTAATGTTTTCTGAACTTCGTGGAAGGCCACCTGCACCCTACATGTTATAAAACCTCTCCGTTTCATGGAGAGGAGACGCCCCAACAGTGACCATGTAGTCTGGAGCCTGCTGACATTTTGTGTCCTTTGAGCCTACACCAAAAGAAGTCTCTGAAGAGAGGGGGACACAGCAGACGTTACTCTTCCTTGGGCTCCTTTAACTGGCCTACCTGACACTTTCTGGGAGTACAACTCAGTGGCTCTAGAAGGAGACAGAAATTCTCCTGGCAGAAGCTGCAACTCATATTCCCTGCCAATTGCTCCAAAAAAAATTCATAGAAAAGCAGCCCACTTACTCAGGGTAGAACAATAATTACTAGCACAGTGGGTTGCTGATGCAGGTTGGGGCTAGGAGTGGGCTGAATAAATTTCCTGGATTTGTCTTCTCTGGGGGAGATACCTGTTCCTTGTGACTCTCCTGCACGGTCTGTCCAGAGCATTGCTATCCAAAGGAGTCTGATTTAGTGGTGTACTCCCACTGGAAGATGTGTTCAAGGTGTTTGTATCACATCCATCATAACATGGTGATGATGGGGACCATGCAGCTATGTTACCACACTGCATGTTTTTTCCCTCAGGTCTTTTGGGACATGGATGCCATGGACTTGCTCTCATTACCAGCTGGCAACCTCCTGATAGCACTGCAATGCTGTTTCCTTCAAGTTCTAGGCTGCCCTGTGCTGACTTTCCTAGAAGAAGAAAAGGACTGATGTTACCAAACAAAAAAAGAAACCAGAAAGACAAGAGAGAGAGGTGCTTCAGCAAGGGGGAACAGCAACAGAAGGTACAGCAAGCAAAGCAGGAAAAGATTAAGCAGGGGAATTCCTAGGGAAGGTGAAGAAGTGAGGTGCAAAGGTTAGAGGGCTGGCAGTCAGCAGGAAACATGAGGGGCCTGATACATTTTGGGCTCCTGTATATCCTGGAAGCATTCAGAGTGTCACAGGATCTCCTGAGAAACTTCAGTCCACGCTGGAGGGTATTGTGATGGTGTAGCCCACTTGCTGCTTGGAACACTTAAAGAGTGGGCATGCACTAAGTGCCCACCTGAAAGTGGTTTGGTTTCCTCTAGAAAGGATGAAGCCTGCATGCACCAAAACTGCTCTGTGGTCCAAACCAGCAGACAGCAAGTGGGGACACTTGGGGGCATTCCCTGCAGAGCTACATCAGCACTCCAAGTCAAACTGCATACCTATCTGCAGCTGATGGCCGGCATTGCACAAATGTAGCTGCTGCTACAAGGAAATTACAAGCCAAGGACAAGACAGAGATTAGACAGAACAAGCAGGCTCCTGATTACAGCTTGGCACCAGATCAGATCACGAGCACAGTCAAACCAAGTATTAGCCATCCCCAGAGGGACAGGGAGCAGCTGAACCCCTGACTGCAGCCGCAGCTCGCAGCAGGGAGGATCTGTGCTGTGGCCACAGAGCCTTCTCCACAGCAGCACTGTGCCCAAGGCAAGAGGGACATGAGAATCACATCATCAGAAGTCATTAGAAGATGCAGCCAAAAGGTGTGGTTTGTTCATTTTGTTTGGATTTACCTGGTGTTAGTGAAATGATGGAGACTCACATCAGTACTGGCATTAAGCTTTTTACACTTAAGACCAAAGTGATAAAGAGACTTTGGCTTGCAAACACTTGCATCAAGCTATGCCTTCACATTTGCTGAAAATGTTTCTCAGTTTGCTGAAAGCAAGATTTCACACTACATGTTTGACCAAACTTCTTTATAATTCCTGCTGTCAGAAAAGTTAAGTCATTTCTTATTTCATTATAGGAAGCCATAAAAACAAACCTGTCAGTCATCCACGCCCCACGGGCTTCTCAGACTCTTTTCTTTTGGCACTTGTCTTACTACTGGAGAACCTTTCTAGATAGTTGGGCAATGGAGTGACAATGCTTTCTGTGGCAGGGATTGAGCAGAAGAATTTTTTTCTGAAAAGAAACAGAACAATGTCTAATGTAGACAAAACTTCAGTTTTGTTCTTTGTTGACCTGTTAACGTGGTGTATATCTGTGGAGCAGGGATTCATCCCCACCACTTCTTTCTTTCAAGTCAGTCTGGATTTAATAACAAGAGGCATAGTGCAAAGACCATCTTTTCTCGCTATTTGGGAATGGATTGAGCACGGTTATAGTCATTACATCCCCAAGCAGCATGATTGTATTATTTTTGTGTTTCAATATATAAGAAAAGCTGCCCTAGGGATAACAGGCAGATCTAAGTAACATACACATAGCATATGGGCTCCTGCTGCGTATTTTTGACACTCCTTAACAGTGAGAATTAAGATCTATGGCTCTCATCTTTCAGCTGATAACATCAAGACAGGCTGCAGTGACTACACAGAGCCTTCCTGAAATCAAATATGGTCTCTGAGCAAACACAGCAGTTCCTGTGCTTAAACTGCAGATTATAGAGAAACAAGCACTATTTACTGCAGCAGAATAAGTTGTAGCTGATAGTTGTCTCTGACTTGATTCTGTGATAAAGGGTCACACTTTTATTAGGGGTAGGGACAGGAACTACCAACTGTAGCTCATAGCTATGCAAAGAGGTAATCTCCGGTGGAAAAAAACCCAACCGTCACCAAATAATTAATCTTGCATTCCACTTGCAATCTCTCCCACGCAAATGGGGGAAGGTGTGTCATGATTCAGATCACTGCCAAAATAGCACGATGTGGCATTTCTCAGTTTAATTGTTTCAACAGATCTTTTTCTATTTTTTTTTCCCCTGTAAGAATGAGTCTGATTTGAGCTCTCGTCCTTGAAATATCAGGGTGAACTTCATTAGACACAGTTTACCTTCACTGAATGACTACCGAGACCCTCAGTGCCGTGGGAAGTACAGCAGACTGCACGAATGCTCTCCAGGCAGCGAAGTCAACACTGCAGATTGCCAGCCACTGCCGTGCCCTCCCATCTCCTCCAGCACATGTCCAACACAGGACAGCAAGGGTCTCTGGCAAGTGGCAGGAAGAGAAGGCTGTAAGCAAGACTCCTGAGAAAGCCGTATTTTGTGGGAGAAATCCCTGTTTCGGTTACCCACTGCTGGAAATTTGATACAGACAGATTTCTACCTTCTGCCTTTTTAATCATGAGCCGTAAGAACAGCCATAAAGATGTTCTTATGTCCCTGAAGTCTCCTGAGAATATCCACATGCAGCATTGAGAAGAAGTCCTTATGTGCCTGCCACACACCTTACTTCACATGTATAATTTACTCGTTTCTTCAGCTGATGTTATTTTTCCTCTTAGAAATTTCAAAAGAGGTTTTCCCTATTACTAGTTTCAACTCAGCATTTACATATTAGGGATTTTAATCCCTAGTAATAAGTATTTTAAAATAGACTCATAATAAGTTCATAAAACCTTTGTAAAATCTCAATGCATTCAGCATGCCCTTGTTTTTTATATATTAGTCTGGCTTTTTCAACAGTAAAAATAAAGATAATGAATCCCTAGTTAAACAATTATCCGCTTAAAATACTGGATAGACATCCAAGGCACTGAAATGCTTTTTAGAGAAATACACAAGTGTATGTGTGTGGCTACTAACGTTGCATTTTCTAACCATGCAATTACCATATTAAAAGAAAAATTCATGGCAATACAAAGTCATTTGTAGGAACACATCAGTGTAATGGACTACAGTTTCCCAGATTTTTCCCTAATAATTGATCAACTTGTATTTATATCCCTTACTGATACACTACATTGATATTAGGATGAATTTGATTTGATTTTAATACTGGGTTCCCGAGTTCAGAATATCCACAGCAAACACAACAAATGAGGAAGTTGGGAATTACAGCAATGTAAGAAAAGTACTCAGCAATTCACCACAAGAGTGCTGTTTTATCTGTCCCTTGTTAAGGGATTCATGAAATACTGATAGAAAGTGATGAGGATTTTACTGCAGAGTTAGTAAGAATTGTAAGCTATAAATTATTACAGAAAAAAGGGCTCCGGCAACAACTATGGAGGGCACATGAAGAAACAGAAGATAAATTTACTTTTTAAGTTTCTTAGTGTTGATCTGAAAGCAATCTTTAAGTTCACACAAAGTGCATTAGTTCTCCATAACTGATAATCAGAGGCAATTCTCTTCCACCTTTACACTGAGATAGCCTTCCACTGCACTTCAGCGGGGCGAGCCACAGGTCACATGCAAAAGATTTCTTCAAGGCAATACGGTGTCACTCACCTTATCTTAGTCATCAAAAATGGAACCTGAACTGTTAGAGAGTCCCCAGGACCTTCCTTTGACATTGCCAGAGAGGATGGTTTCCAGCTTTCCGAAATTATATTCACAATTCACCATTACAATAAAATGTTGGATTTATTTCACTAATAATAGAATTAATACTGTTATATTTAGGTACCCAAGACATGAGGTATTCTGTGGTCCAGCAACTGATATCTATATTTATTTAACATTTTTAAATGTCAAGCCTAGGAGAAATGAAGCATGAGGACTGAGATTTGATCCATACATCCTTACAGGGCAAAACCTCCCAAGTCTTTCAATTCCAGACAGCACCTGCCCAGAAGGTAGGTTGCACTAGTTACTAGTGAACTTGAACTTCCTTAAATAGTATATGAAAAAAAACATCAGCAACATCACAACACAAATAATAACCTCCCCTCACCCCAGCAGTGGCTGAAACCAGACTCAGTAGAATGAGAAAAGCAAAAAATAAACTCACAGCACATATGACAACTGAACAAATGTGGAAGCAAAGCTGCAGTCTGGTTTGCAGTAGTCCTTCACCTCCACTTGAAATCTGGAACAAACAGCCATGACTTAGCTAATAGACACGTTAGGGAAAAAGAATGGATTCACTGACACAGTATTTGTGGTGACAGTAATTTATTCAATAAAAAGCAGCTCATGCACAAATCTCTGCAAAATAGATTCTATTTATCTCTCCACCTACTTCTTATTCTTGTCTTCTTTGCCACTCATTATTCTCTCCACAGTCAAGTCACAGTGCCTCTGGTGCATCACTCCACTAGCACTCATTTCTTCAGTTAAAATCCCACTGAGACATCCCTCACAGTGAAAGCTCAATCACCACTCAATAGGATTATTGCTGACTTCCCTCCATGGCCTCCCAAATCCCTCACAGCTCGTCCTTCCTTCACCCTAGGCTGGTGACAGTAGGACTGTAATATCAAGTCATCTTCCCCTTCACACTGTCTCGGAGTCCACTTCTTCCAAGGAATTCCTTTGCTGGCCTCCTGGTTTTGTGTTTATGTTTCCCAGCTTCAGCATCTGAGACACTCTCACATCATCACTGGCATTTCTCCCTTTCTTTCCTTAAAACTTTCCTAATCATCTTTTCTTACCGAAGCCCCATGTCTTTACCATCATCTCCTGTCTTAGCTGCAACATGTTAAAAATGAGATTTTGTTCAAGCACTTGGTAGACAGAATTACAGTTCATGGAAGGTTTTTTGAGATCATGAATATCTAAGATCAGAGATCATGTATCAGTCTAATACAATACCTATTAAAATGTGTCCTCAAGCTGTGTTTGATGCATCTGTAAAAACAGAAATAGCAATAACACTAAGGAAAGGTGTAATTGCTGACCATTCCCAAGAGCACATGCCAGGGGTAAAAGATGGAGATGACAGTAATCAAGGTTAGATTAGTCTGCCTGCCCCTCGTATTGAGATTTTTGCACTCAGCTCTCCTGATGCTCACCACAACCAAGAGGACAAAATGGGACCCCATTATCCCATAAGTCAAGGTGAAAAACCAAAAAGTGTAATTGGAACATCATTTGAGGCTTGTAGGAGCTTGTTTTCCCTAAGTAAAGAGAAGAAAAAGGTACTGTGCATTAGAAAAGTATGGAAGTGTCTTGGGGCTTTTCCTTGTACACTGCTATTCATGCATAATCTGTAGCCCAGGGTCTTTCCTTAGACATTGTCAAACCTAGAGAAAGAGAACAAGATCTAAAAGCTTGGGATGTCACTAAAAGCATGGAGGAGGAGAGCAAGGGAGAAAGGGACTGGAAGTGTCATATGTTAAAGTAATCTTAAGTAAAAGAAACCAACCCAAACAACAGAAAGTGGGAAGCTAGTGAACGTGAATAAAAATAGACTTGAAATGTAAAAAATGAACTCTGAACATCAAGATATTCCAATATATAATATGATCATTCCTATCATATACATAGTGAGAACAAAGCAAAGACAGCAAAGCAAACAAAATCGAAGAGTGTAAAGGAGACAAAGTCTAAATTAAGTGTCCATTTCAATACTGAACTGTTTCACAATTTTTCCAGTTTCACTAAAATAGATCATTACAAGCAAGTAGTATTTTCCAGAGGAAAGCCAGTTAGTTTTTTTAAAAAATAAAATATTACAAGCTCTTGCTATAAACAATACTTGTCTCTGTGCCCAGATATTTTGCCCTTGGGAGCAAAGCAGGTTTTCTTCCCCCATCTGCTGTTCTTGAAGAGATTTTACAATATTCCCTCATGGTGCCTCCCCACAGTTCCAGTGAAGAACTTGGTGCAGAATGGGGCTACAGATAGGTCGTGATACATTTTATAGAGAGGAAAAAAAGATCACAAATCTGATTCTAGAAAGTTACCTTTTAGGTCATCTGCTGACTGGTTCCACCAGTCATACTTCCAAACTTCCAGTTTATGGTTTTAATTAAGGTACTGCCTAGGAACATCAAACAGAAATTAGGAGTCTATTTCTGAACACAGAATAGACATAAATAGCACAGTTTTCACCACTTCTAATAAGAGAAAAAAAACCCACCAGCCAAATCCTGTCTTCAGCTCAGATAGTTTCAGTGCAGAAGCTCATGGTCCAGGAGTAAGTTCTGAGGTAATGGAGACACCACACAAAAAATGACAACAGGGACAGGCAAGAAAACAGGCAACAAAAAAGTGAATGAAATATAACAAGAAACCAGGACTTTGAGGACACAGCTCCTTATTTGCTCACCATCTATCTTCTAAAAGCTGTCTTTACAGTACAGTTTGCCACAGGGCCTTGTCATTATTTCTGTTTGGTTTTATTCAGAGGGAGTCACTCAAGAATTAGATAATGGAAAGGAATATTAAAGGTTATGAAAAATAAGCACGATTGAGTTCAAATTTTAAACAGACTTGCAAATGAGCCTTGCCCATATTTCTTCACTGGAGGAGAAAGGTAGAAGCCTGTGTTGTACACCACTAATCAATTCTCACCTGATGTGAAAGGACCTGCACTAAATAAACTCTCAAGTCAATCACACTTAAGAAATTCACTGGAATTTTCTGTTGAAGGGTCTTCCAACTAACTTCTGCAGTTCATTCAGTATGAGGTCCTATAGATCTATAGATATTGTATAATCTTCCCTGATTACTATTGACCGTTACTTCTTCACTATGCATCATTTTTTTGTACTCTGGTAGATTACTTGTCCTCATTTTAATCAGTCAACTCATCCCATGAGTCAGATTCTGTATAAATGTCAAGTCAATACTTAATTCTGTTAAGGTTGAAATTGAAAACCTTATCTCATAATCCAAACTACATTTTGCAGTCTGGGCTCTGAGTCAAAGTCAGGTGACGTGAGGGAAAGTTCATAAAATCGGAAGAAATTCCTGGAACATTTTGTAAGCCAGTGACAATAAATTGCGTGTCCCACCAAATTCCACCTCAGGTAGATCCCAGCCACCTTACACTGAAGCATACTGTCAAAGGCTTACCATTTCCAGTAAAAATTATTGTATTTTAGTAGGGACTTAAGGGATGTTCTGCATCCATTAGTGGCCTGCTCAGTGATGAAAGGTTTAATGAATTGCTTGAGATATCTAGAGTAGTATATTATCAGTCATTTATTGGAAAAGTACCAGGCAGATTATCAAATGATTTTTTTTTTTTTAATTAATAACTAAGGAGACACTGCTTTTAACTGCAGGAAACTTCAGTAATCGTTAAATACATAAAGATCACATAGAGAAATTAAAAGGAAACATCAAAAGGCGCCTTCAGACAAGAGTAGGTCATGAATCTACGAAGATTTTCTAATTTCAGAGCTTCATGGTAACAACATTTTCACAGTTTGGCAGGAAGAGAAGAGTGGAGACTTGTGCTCCTGCCTAGATGTTTGCTGGGAACTCAGTCTCCCAGCACAGGGACTTCTTTCTTGATGGTTTTGAAAGATGTAAGATTGAATTTAGAGCTAAATTAGCTTTATAGTATTATTAAATGAGACTGTACTGTTCTATATTTATAGCCTTCTTGGAAATGTGAGATTCATATGCCCTTTCTCAGGCAGACATTAATGAACAGACTAAGAACTTCAAGCCAAACATTTTCCAGAAAAAATAATTTTCTTTTTTTAGGTCCATCTTATTTTACTTATTTTAAACATAATCGAGTGGAGGCACTAAAAACATAGGGTTTTGAGCTGCTGAGTACCCTGCATTTTCTGTGAAAGATATGCTTAAATAAGCCATGTAGGATGCATTCCTGGATGGAACCTGTTTAACCTCCAAGAAGTAAGGAATATTTTATGACTCCTCACTATGCCTTAGGACTGCTTTCCAGGCATTAGTAAGGAAAATGCAAACAAAACAAGACAAGCTGAGCTAGAAATATAATAATTTCTTATTGGAACAGATCTTACAGCAGAGCAATGCAACCTTTAGAAGCATCACCACTAGACCTGGGCATTCACCTCTCTGGAAAGGGTCCCCTCTTCTGGTGACTGTCAGACCCCATAATTACTAACTCTGGTCACAATTATCTGGAGAAAGATTGCAGTTTTTAAAAAAATTGCTTTTTTAAAATAAAAGCTAAAACATTCAGATAGCTTGAGAAATTTATAAAAAACATTAAAAAAAAAACCATTTCTCAGATACAGGTCTTCAGGTTTCATCATGGATTTGTATAACTGAATTCCTGGGAAGTCTTGAAGTATGACAGGAATGATGTTGGCAATATCTCCCATCCTGAGCAATTGGGTGTGAAATTTTACTCCCCCGAACATAAAAGCCCTCTTGTTATTCACTAAAATCAAAACCAACCCCTCCCTCATTTTTTATCCATCACTAACTAAGAGAAACAGGGTGGGGTTAAAGTGTTCTCGAAGCAAGAAAGGGGAAAAGAGTTATCATTTTGTTATTCTCCATGGTGGCAACCACACCTCTGTTGCCCACTGTCATGCCTTCAAACCCACGTTCCACTAGAGGGGAGCATCTCCAGCTCAGACCAACTTGTGCTAGGGGGACCACAAGCACTCCTCAGCATCAGAGCAACATTAGGCTATTTGTGGGGTTTGGAAGAGGGCAGAGACTGAAACCACAGTTGCCTCTCCTGAGCAGGAAAATTCAAAAGGCGTTTCTTCCCCCTGAGTAGGACACTTTAAGAGGGTTTATAAGACCCATTTAGGAAAAAGAGCAGTCCTCACCATTCTCCTTTTCGACTTGTTATCTGTCAAATTAAATATAAATTAACCCTAGCTTCCAATTTACACCTGTTTCTTTGATGTGCTTCTCACCAAGGAAGAGAAAGTCCAGGCTGCCACCACGCTACCAGCTGGAGAGAAGGTCAGACCAGGAGCTCTGCCAAACCTGTGCTGCCGTTCGTGTTGCAAACCAGCTGGCAAACTGGGAGTCACTGGGGGCTAAGGCACACGCTGGGGCACGGGCTTGGCTACCTGCTGTTATCCCAGCAGGCTGCCAGATACTCCCTTTTCCACTGAAAAGAAAAACTCCTGTCTTAGGTTTGATAACTCCACCTTTCCTTTCATAACTCTCCTCAGCATGAAACGAGCTGAAATGAGAATCCTGCATTATGGACTGAAAGCCATAAGGTTTTTCACCATTTTTTTTTGTTTGTTTTTTGGTGAATCATACAACTAGGAAGCACTGGGGTGCAGTACAAAGATGGGTTTCTAACTCAGGCTCTCAGTTTGATTTGCTTCCTGCTCTCAGGCTGCTACATTCACTGTCTCTATTTCATTTCTGCTTTGTTGTAGTGCCTCCTAAAACAGTGAATTCCTCTGCCCAGAGGTTGCCTCCCACTGTGTACCTACAAAGCCCATAAACTCCATCCAGGTCTTGCTGAAATACCGGTAATAGCTAGTTTGATTGTAGCTCACCTCACTAAAACAATTGGATATAACACACTGATTTCATTTAAAATTATTTGAGAAATCAGTTACTTCCTCTTTGAGAGCCGATACTTGAAATAATAATCTCCAAGATACAGCACACAAACCCAAGCAGAAATGCAAGTCTAGCTGGAAACCTGAGCGTGGCAGGAGGCATTTGTCTGAGTCCTGCCTTGGGAAGGGTGGCGTGTCCCCGGGCCCTCCTGCACACCTATGTGATGCCAAAGAGGGACAGGGAGCAGAGAGAGAAGGAAGCTGACCCTGAAGCAGCATAATCACGAGAAACACCACCCCGGTGAGAGAAGCTGGGTGTTGGCTGTGAGGGCACGGACTGACAGTTTCTGCTCCAGTGGTTCTCCTGAGCTCGAGGAAGGGCAACTGGCTTCTCAAATAAACAAGATCTGTTCCTAGTAGTATCTCTCTCTTTCACCAGTTTCCTTAAGTGAGACAATCGACAAGATCCTGATTGTTTCACTAGATATGCATATCAAAGCAATATCAATATGAACAATATTTGTTTTAGTGTAGTAGAAAAAAAACCATCAGGACAAATAAGCCAGGAGAGATACACATGTACTGGTTTTGTCCCTGAGTGACAGCAAAAAGCAGGTGGCACAAATCCCTAAACCCCGCTATTTAGGAAGTTTCTCTCCCTTGATTATCTGCTGCGCTGTGACTTTCATCCTGCCTTTGCTGCATCAGCTCACATGTGATCAGTCAAAAAGAAACAATACTGATTTTCTGAATCTATAAACACCAAAAGCTCTCCATACAGACAAAGGAATGAAGATCCACGGGTTCATGCAGCAATCCAGACCTGCAGAGACACCACGTAATTCTGCTTCCTTTTTTCTTTCTAGCAGAATGAAAACTAGACTTCCATTCTGGAAGGAAGAGTCACCGAGGGGTGTGCTAGGTGACCTAGCAGATCTTTTCCATCTAGCGTCTGATTCAGAGCAAAGAACACAGACCTGTGAATCACGACGTCGAGCTGAACAAGCAGTGACATGGTCAGAGCCAAAAGATCTCCAACCATTCCCACTCTATCCAATGCCTTATCTTAAGCTTATAACGAACAGAAAAAGGCGACGTTTGAGACAGAAACATAAACCAGAAAGTGTTGTGCCAGCCTAATCCCTCCAGCAGCATGTTTCCCTGCAGAGGTAGCAGCGTTTGGGCTAAAGACTTGCGTGGGCAGGGGATGGAAAAGAATCCCAAACTGAGTACCTCACAGGTAGGCGGAGGATTTGATTCACATTGCAATCATTTGTAATAGCCTGCAGCCACAAGGCCAAACGCTTTCATCTCCTCGGATCTCATAAGCTAAGCAGCACTGGCTGGATGGCTGTGTGCAGTGGAAGGTCTCCAAGTGGCAGCAGCCGGGCAGGAAGCAATGCTGATGAGAGCTGGGCTCGACCCAGCGCCGAGGGTTGGAAGGAGCTACTCTGGCAGCCTTGCCCCTTCTTACGCAGGGCAGCAAAGGGCAGTCCTGGGGATGCGTGGTCTTTAAAAGCACTGGCCCACTTTCTCTCCCCGATACTCTGGGTAGAGTCCAGCAATTGCATCCTAACCCCATGCTGCAGCTGCAGCTGGATGCAACACGGAATCCTCCCGCTAGCAAACCCCATGCGGGTCCCCGGGCTTGCTTTATGTGATCTAATCCAGCCCAGAACCACAGCAATCCGCAGTTCTAATTAACTTTACAGATTTAACAGGCTAAGGCTGCTAAACTTGGTCTGAAATTTCGGTCTGATTTCAATAAAACCAAAGGATATGCTTAAGGAATGTGTTGGTTTTCCTGAGCTGTTTTCTCCAGTTAAAAATAATGTGCCAATAGATAATACTAAGTTTGAAACGAGGATCTTTGCATATGCTTCAGCCTATTTTGTCTATTTTGGGAACGGCTACAGAAGTCAAGGCTGAGAAAAGAAGTACAAGCAAAATACAGTTGTCTCCTTGTTGCTGAAACAAACACTAAGTCATATATTATCATTGTCATAAAAAAGACCTCATCGGGACAAAGAGACTCAATGCTACAGCCTGCAGCAAAGATACCATTAATAAAATAAATCACATCATTCACAACTACAAGTGCTTCACTTTAAAGGCAAAAAATGGGGAGAATAGGACTGTGTGTACTTGGATGAAACGGTACAATCTGTATCAGTGCACTGCACACGTCAACACTGCTCATACAATGAATAAAGAGGAAATGCAGCACAGCCAAATAACTTTATTAATCTTCTGCACAATGACCTTCTACTAAATGCATATAACCAAAGATCTACATGCTATATATTGATGATCCGATTGATCCCCCATGAATAAATAAAATTCCACAGGAGAAAAAAAAAAAAAAAAAAAAAAGAGCATGAAAGCTCAATTATTAGTATCTTTTAAGGCTACTTGGCAAATATTTCAATAAAATACAAGATGACTTGGGGCCAAATAGGAGTACACTGAAGTTTTTCAGCATAAGAAGCAAACTGATACCCCTCCTGTTTATACTGATTTGAGCCAAATTTGACGTACTACTTGAGATTATTTTTTTTTTTTCCCCTTTCATGCAAATCAGTTGGGCGGAGGACAGAAACCCTAGCAAGTAGCCACAGGAAGAGGAAAAACAGATACAACGAAGGAGCAGCCAGCTGACTAACAAGCGCATCAATACTGAAATACTGACCTGCCAGTTGTAACCCCAAATCAGCCAAAACGTTGCTGCTTGCCCAGAGAAATACAGAAAGGGAACCAGAAAATCCTACAAAAGCAGAAGGAGCAGCAGAGTGGATATGAGCAGATGATGGTGATACAGAACACAGATGCGTAGGAAAACTACACTAGCTGTGCTGTTAATGGAAAAGAAGCTTCTCTCAAGGATTTTATAGTTACGCTTTTCTACCGAGAAACCAACAGGCCCAAATCCTTCATCCTGCTAAGGAAATGTGGTGGCAATGTAAAGTGCATTTCTGAATGAGACAGAGGTTTTAGCACAGAACACCCAGTGTCCAAGTAGATTTTTTGGTGCCAGCCATCCTCCAGCCCCCTCAGAAGAGGAAGATACGATGTGACAGGAGTAGGGCTGATCTTAAATGTGTCCACAAATGTTTAACACAAACAACTTCAAGTAGGCTGATTTTTAAGGTTGATTTTTTTGGAGAGGAGAGGTTCTGAACTGGAGAGAGAAAATAATCTCCCTCCATTAGTTTTGAGGTATGAACTGGGACTTACCCAACATCGATTTGGTTATTTACATGCTGTGAACGTGAACTGTGTAAATAAATACTTTTAAAATACTAACCAAACTCCCTGACAGCTCACAGACACACTCAGAAGTAGTCAGAAAATGTTTTAAGAGTCCAGAACAGTGGCTGAGAAAGGGGGATCAAATTGTCAAAAGATGAATTGAAACAAAATTGAAGAGAAAGTTTTGCATGAAGCCTTGAGGGAATAAGTTAAAGCTGAGGGCACGGCCTGCTCAGGAAAAGATGCCATCAATTAATTCTCTAAACGAGGAAGGCTGCTAAACTTTTCTAGATGAGCCCCATCAGAAGATAGAGAAGAGGGCAAACACAACCAATCTTTACTGCTTTGGGGATATAGGGAAGGAGACAGTCGTTCAAGTTCCTCGGGTCTGGAACACTACAAGCACACGGGCACACTCAATTTCCGTGCTCAGCAGCAGATGTAAGAGCAGACATGATGCACATACGTGCACACGTGTGTGACTCCCACCCCCAGAATGGCTCTGCTCTTCACCTGACCTCTTTGTCCTAGCAGGGACCCTCCGCAGAAGTGAGAGAGTCCCCAGACTAGAGTAAAGGAGCAGACAGGGGCATCTTTATGGAGGACAAACAACCCTCCAAACCTCATACCCACTCCAAGATCAGATAAATGTGCTTTAGCTGCATTGGCTTCAGATGAATTAGGAAAAAAAGGAATAATTAAAACTGACTTTAAATCAGTAAAGCAAAGAGCTACGATTACATGAATATATATGGACAATAGATCTGCTGCAAAAGGGTCTGATTTGAAGACCGTATGGAAAACTATTTCAAATAGCATTCTTCACAGCAGCATTCCCTTTTACAGCACAAGAAGAGATGTGTGGTATATTTATGATATCCAAGCAGAAAGCCCAGAAGGAGAGTAAGAACCAAGGAGCTTTTATGTCAACAGAAAGGTATACTTTCTTCTCTCTCCTTTCTTCTTCTTTACACAAACACATTATGCAGTTAAAAAAAAAAAAAAAAAAAGAGAGAAAAAAGGAAATGAAAAGAAAATGGATCAGTTGAAGCCTCCAGGAAAGATAACCTTCAAAGGAAATTTAGTGGAAAATTGAAGAAAATAGAAGCTGAGATTTCTCTTGTACCTCATGGCTACAGAAATAGATAAGTAGGAGAAAAAGCTGCAAGCAGCATTGCTCCTTTTTGTGACAAGAGAGAAAGCCCCAGATATATTCAATCAATTCCAAAGAGAGCAAGATAATGAGAAATTAGAAATACTCATGAATAGGTTTGAAGTCTACTGCTTCTGGACACACATCATTGACAAGAACATGCAATTTCAACACAGACGAGAGCGAATCAAATGATGCATATGTGACACACTTAAAAACTCACAGAAACACCCAAGCAAATTTTTCGAAGTTACCAGTGTTAACAAACCTCCACTAGGCTCTCAGAATCTTTTCCCTATTATTATAGATCTATCTGTAAATAAGTAAAATAATTACTACTTCATCTACAACCCAACACTCCTGAGAATGTGGCATCTGAATGTAACTACACTAACAACCAAAAATTAACACTTCCTTCCATCAACTTGTTGCTGCCTGCATGGGCGAGGGAGAACCTGGAACAGATAATGGGAAAAATCCAAGACAGAAACATTTAACACCAACATATTAAGATCTTGATTTGAAATAAACAGCGATTCCAAGAGACAGGGTTGTTTTGTTTTGGGTGGGCTTGGTTTTTGTTTTTTCATTTAGGTTTTTTTTTTTCGTAGAGTACAGGCTGTTCACTGTGAGCAGAGGGCTGGGGCAAGAAGTCTGGTGTTCCCTTGGTTATACTGTCTTGATTTGGCAGCAGCGAGAAAGATCAGCATTGGCTTTAGGGTTTCTGAGCTTAATTAATTTTCCTGTTATGGTGGTGGGTCCCTGAAGTGGGGGAAGTCTGCTGGAGGGTGAAGAAGGCAGAGAAAGAAACATGAGATTGCCTTCTTTAAAGTGAGGGAGGAGGAATTAGCAGAGCCCAGAAAACAGGTGCTGCTGGTTTGTGCAAAGATCCTGCCCTCACCCCCTGCCTGAGACCAAACTGTCCCACCGCTGGGTATCCTCTGGTACCTGCAGAATTAAAGTTGATCCCAACAGCAGGAATCTTAACAAAGGGTAGCCATGGAAACAAGGCACTCCTACAAAAAAAAAAAAAAAAAAAGGCTTTTCTGCAGGATCGAGGGACTTCTTGTTACATCTCATTTTCTCTCTCATAGTTCCTCTGTAAACAAGAAAAATGAAGCTTTAAGATGATATTTGCAAATTATCTAAATCCTTCAAAACAGTGTCATCAAAGGTAAGGCACACAGTTGGAGAAGTAGTGGACACTCCTCCAGTTGTCCAGCTTCCTTCCATGCATGCTGGCCTGTGAACAACATTGTCAGTAGTCTTGCAAAACAAATAAATCTTTAAACAATAAGCTACAGATTAAAAGCCTGAGAGACTCCCCTGTGACCCGTGCGGAAATAAGAGCATTACAGAGAGGGCTGGAGACTAGTGGTGCAGAAAGTTAAGCCAGCGAAGATCCAAGTTCATATTTGATGCATGGGTAGAGGTGAAACAGCC
Source organism: Scolopax mira (assembly GCA_004320125.1). Classification (NCBI taxonomy): domain Eukaryota; kingdom Metazoa; phylum Chordata; class Aves; order Charadriiformes; family Scolopacidae; genus Scolopax; species Scolopax mira. The sequence goes on from BJBW01000989.1 coordinate 79,180, forward strand.
CTCAGACACTTCGGGGATTTGTTCCTGCTGCAGCGCTTGCACCGTAGCCCTTTCCTGGTGATCAGAGTCTAAGGACTGGAATAATGGATCTGCAGAAATAACAGGCTCAATGTCAGGGCTCTCTGGAAATCTGCCCTCAGCACCTCCTTTGTCTGTTGTCAAAAGTACCATAAAGTACCTGTCATCTTTGGCTTTAAGCGCCAACTGCAGTGGTGAGATTAGTGGAATACTACACCTGGAGAGGATGGTTTCTACCTCTGACCAGTGAAAGATGTGTATTTCCCCTTCTCCTCATCTCTCGCAGAACCAGAGAAAGCGTTGGTATCTGCTGGTAACCATACCTCTCCAAAAAGCCACTCTATATTCCCAGGGACACCCAGAGGTACACAAGCCGCACGAGGACAGCGTGTGTGTGTGTAAAGGTGTGCTGCCCCTGACTTTGCAAAATTAGGAAGGGAAAACAGGGGCAACCCATGCTTAGCTGCCATCGACGGGCAACCAATCCCACACCAGCGTGATAAGAAAAGAAGTAGCTGTTCCAAAAAGCAGAGGAGCCAGTTGTCTTCTTTAAGAAGCTGCTCTTTCCACTGAGAGCGTGCACAGCAAAAGAGAGAACCGTAAGTAATTTCGGCAACGGCCAGCCCCTGCCTCTCCTGTGGTAGCCATCACCTTGCCCAGCTCAAGGCGCAGGAGAGGAGGAACCCAGAGAGAGCCAGAGGCCTGGAGCAGCAGTGCAGCCCCCAGGGAGCCCACCACCCTCCTCCCTGGCTCCAGAGCTGCCGCTGCTCAGGACCCCCCTGGAGCATTTGCCTGGTGACATAAGACTAATTTCACTTAAAATGCACTGGAAAAGGAACACTGCCACAGGACTCCTACCTTGTACGAGGCACCAGACTAATAATGCCAGGTCCCTTTCTGTTAAAAACAAGGCAGAAAATAAAGCCAACAGTGTGGGTGCATTCATGGATTTTCCCCTACAGCCGACACTGAACCTAAATTAAACTAAATCGTTTTCATAATTTGCAGCTTCTGTTTCTCCATAATTATGATGTTGTAAAATGAGCAGAAAGAGCTAGTATATACCCACAGGGAAGAATTACATTTAGTGACCCTATAATGATCCAGGATGAAGAAGACACAATAAAGAAACACACAGTATTCATTAATAAGATTAGTAAGAAAGGAGGAAGCTAGAGTTAATGAACATATATAGGATTCTGAAGTAGAAACTGCAGGCAGAAGTAGCCAACAGTTTCAGCAATGGACGTAGCCATAATCCACTTCATTAGAGAAAATTATCTTCTAAAAAAATCCCCAAACTCTCTCCATCCGCAGAATGCTGACAAAAACTTTTTTAAAAATATTTTGCCTTTAAAATACAATGTAGAAACATTTTATCTATTACAGATGAAATATTACAGATTCTACTAAAAAGCTAATCTTAACCTCATATGATTGTAGAATTGCTGCTTCCATCTGCCTTTCCCTTGCACTGCTGAACTATCTTTCTGTTGACCATCAAAATTTAAACAATCTCTCAGTAATACTGTGTCCTGCTTTTTTCATCTGCTATTATTCTCTATTAAGTGTTTATTTTTAAAAAAAGTATAAACAAACCACTAACAAAGGTAACTATGGAAAATTACAGAATTACATAAAGTTCTAAGGAATTTCCCTTCCTACACACAATCTTCCCTTGTTTCTTTCTCACAATGCTTTGCTCCATGCAGAATGAGAATATACGTAACACTAGACAAAGAGAAGGTAAAAATCATTTGAAGCTTATATTACATTATCACTCAGATAACCCAGTCATAACTGATGGCACAGCATACCGTGGTCCAAACTTGTCTAGCACATGTTATGTACATACCATCCCTCTCTCCATAAGCTTATCTGACAATCTAGATAAGATTCAAAACACAATTTTATGGTGGGAATCGCTCATCTAGTTCTGGCTACAGCACAATTTGAGAGGTACCTTTTGGGAAAGGCAAGTTCCCCTTTGCTGCCATAGTTTGCACTAATTAAATTGCAGCTACACGTTTGCACCTGTGACTGATCTGTACCAACAATAATTTTGATTTGTGGTCACGCTTTGACATGCAGATACAAAAGCTTTAGCCTGTTCCAGCATCATTAAAGAATGCAATATTCCATACGTGCAAACTCTGTCCTGCCTACTTAACACTCCTACCTTACAGGGTTAACTCTGTCCTGCCTACTTAACACTCCTACCTTACAGGGTTAAATATACACTTGCTTCTAGTGAATAATTACTTACATCTGGTATCAAAACTTGGTGGTGTACTCTAACTGCCTGATAAAACTTAAGAGAAGGACGAGCATCATAGATGCTCTTTTCTTTCAAGTCCATCACTGAGCAGCTACGTGAGAAACACTTCTCCTTATCCTCAGGGATCGACAAGCATTCTGAGCTGCTAGAAATGGCTAATTATTAAGAAAATAGTATTCTTAGAAAATTTGATTTTATTATTAAAAATAATCTTTTGTCATTATAACTAGGACTATAAGCAGGAAACGACTGAATGAGTAGCATTTTCGTTGTGCATTAAATCTCCTCACTGATAACTAAAGAGGGGAAGACTTCCTTTAGAAAAGTTTAAAGCACATGCCTTCCTTACAGTCAGAGCTACCAACAGAAGTTAATATCTCAGAGACTCATTTAACTCAGCAATCTGCTAGATGAAGGGTTGTGAAGCCATTTATTTTGCAAAATCCCATTAGTTTTTGATAAACTCAGATGAATGGTAATTTGGAATGATTCACCTGAACAAAATAATGCACCCAGACTTTCAAAATGCCGTTGGGGTGAGGTCAGGCAGGGAATGAGTCTGCCAGTGTAAACGACTACATCTGTCTCCCATCAGAGTCCGTCACTTTGGGCACAAAAAGTATTTCCTTTACTAGCTTGACAGAGACCAAGAAAATGGATTGATTTTTAATTTTCAAGAAGTTTTCAAGAAATTTAGAATAATAGATCCTTTTAAAAAGCCTCAGATGCTCTGAGGGTACATGAGTCTGTGTACGCATGGGGAAGTGCACCACCCCAGGGGTTTTACTGAAGTAGAAGAATCAAGGACTGCCCTTCTCTCAGCTATACGTTGGGGCATTATGTACTGTTGTGAACATTTGTGGAGGTAAACACGCAGTACCAGGGGTTCAAAATGCAACAGAGTCCTTGGCAGAGACCTCTAATCCCCTGTGGATGAGGGCTATAATGCTTTTATCTAGAAACAGGCTTTCCAGACAAAATCAACCATTATATGCTCCTGAAACACTCTCCTAAAACTAATCAATCTTACTCATTTAAAATTCAACCCCGCATTAACCCTCTTTAGCAAATTTGCAAGTGGTACCAAAGGGTTGGGTTTAACGATATCCGTGAAGGCTCTGGCACTAGCTGCTATTACAGCCACGGGTAGTACCTGGCCCACAGATACTACAATTAATGCATCAGAGGGCAAACTATTTACGACGCACCCACTGTTCTCAGATCCCTTCCTCCTTCTCCTTCTCCTGTGGGGAGCAACAGCCCAGCCCCAGCCAAGTGTGAGCCCCTTGGCTCCAGGTTTTAAGATTCCACCTTGCTTATGTTTCTAAGAAGCTCTAAGTGGGCTCTGACTGGGACACCAGAGAGCTTCCTTGCCATCTCTAGCAAACGGCAACCTTCCCTGTCTGCCTTATCAGTGATCTAATGTACCAGTCCCAAATCTAGCACTGAAGAAACTTGGATTCACATTCAGTCACACCATTGCACATGCATTGATCCACATTCAGTCACACACATTGCAATGTACCTGTGCATGAGGTTGTATTTTCTTGGATCCAAACTGCAGGGCAGAGATGATCATCAGTCAGTTATTCTCAAGCTCAGATCCTGTTTTCATCCCATACCTCAAGTTCTTCATGGGAAGAACTAACACAAAACCCATTCCTTTAAGTAGCTGTTCAACCTACAAAAGCTGAGGTTTAGTGGAACTTCAAAGTCATAAGCACCAGAATTTATTTCAGCCTCAGGAACATAACATAGATATAGCAGTCAAACAAAAACGCATTGGATTGCCATTGGGCAACCTAGGCAATTCAGCTAGATTTTGAAATGGTTACATGGAGCTCATCTATGTGAATAGCACCATTTCAACATACTTTTCAGGTGACTGAACTTCATACAATAATCTATAACGTTAGAGCTATATCACATATAAGACTGCCATCAAAAACCATGAAAAGACGAGTGATTGTAATGCCTGCATCACTTACATCACCGGGGAAAACTTCTATCACGTGATACAGACCCACTCCACGACACAACTCTATTATCACTGTCATTCACACTCAGTGCGGGACAACACGGACCATGTCAAAGGCCTTACAGAAGTCCAGACAGATAGTATCTGTAGCTCTTCCTTTGTCCACTGATGTAGTCACTCCACCATAGAAGGCCACTTGGTTGTCGAGACAGGACTAGCCCTTGGTGAAGCCATGCTGGCTGTCTTGAATCACTTCCCTGTCCTCCAAGTGACATAGCTTCAAGGAGAATCTGTTCCATGATCTTCCCATGCACAGAGGTGAGGCTGACTGGTATCTTTCACTAAATCGGGTTGCTCAAAGCCCCAGCAAGCATGACCTTGAACACTTCTAGGGATGGGGATTCAGCCCAGTTTCTCTGGGCTCCAGCACCTCACCACCTTCATGACCAGAGGCAGTCCCCTCAGCCTGCCTTATATGACATATGCCCTGGCCTCCCACAGTCTTGAAGACCCTGGGCTGGGCCCACATCCCACGTGTGTGTCTTTCCTGGACTGGGTGAACCAGAAGGGAACAGAGAAGTCCAGATGGAGCCACCAAAGTACCAAACAAGAGAGGAGGAAAGCATTTTTACTGTTTGCTTGGTGATTGGGTTTTTTTCTAACTAGAGGGAAAAGACACAGAGGCTGGGCAGGTACAGCTGCTGGGCTGGGTGCTCCTGTGACAGCACTGATGGGCCATCACAGAGGGGAACCCTGGCACGGTGTCACGGTACCAGGAAAGCCATGCTGGAGGTGAATCCACTTCCTCTGGTTCTTCTTGATCTGCAGGTAGATCCACCTCCACCGGCTCCACACCACCAGCCACTTGTTACAGTTACCTGCCTGTTTATTGACTAGGAAGAAAGTGGGGACTGTTGACCAGGTTTTCAGAAGCAGAACAGCAACTGAGCAGAACTTTTCACCAACAGATCTCAGAACATTTCACAGCTATGAAAATGACGCTCCAAGGTGATTTCCTGAACATATGAGAAAAACTATGGAAATCTGTGTCATTTTCAAGACCTCCTCCCATGTACAATCCAATAAATAATGCTATAAAAATCAGTTACAAGCTTCAGAAAACCCTAATAATTTCCAAGAGAACTGGTAATGCAAAAAAGAAAAAAAACCACCACAAAAACATTGGTAACAAAAAAGCAAACGTTAAACAAGATTTGCAGCTCCGTTATTTATGTGCTTTAATGTATATAACTTGGGAAGCTAGGGACTACTTTATGCTTCCAGAAATACAAGTATATATTTGTTAGGGCTTGCCTCTTTCATGCTCTACAGTAACACATGAGGAATTAGCTGGAACACACACAATTCCTGAATTTTCACTTAATTAACAAATGCATTCCACAGTCTCACATGATCTGTATTTTCCATAAATAATAAGCCTAACTGATTAACTGATAAATGTCTTCATCTGCTTTTAGCATCTGCATGCTGCGAGAACAGGTTTCTTTGGCATTCCGTACCTCTCTCAAAGTGACAGTGTTTCTACGGCAACGTTCACATTTATTAAGGCTGGATATAGTATCACTGCTGAACTTGTGTGCCTGAAGTCGAAGTGTGAACAGGCGTAGGAAAAAAAACACCTGTTCGTACTTATGGAGCAGGCACACAAACCCTGGAACTATCTGTCCTACCTCTTGTTAAAGCAGCATTAACATAGCGTTGCATGCTTTAAAATACAAGCACTGAAGTATCGACAGGTCAAACACCTTAAGGTTTTAATAGCTTATTTTCTTGCACCTGTATAAAAGAAAGTTTGATATGTCATTAAAAAAAAAATAAATCTCTCATACAGGAATCCAAGGCAATTCCCGCTAATCTGAGAAAAGGCTTCTATGATGAAATTTATATTATATAAGTAAACTGTAAGAAACAGAATTGCAGGTTTGTCAATCACCTTGTTGGTCTCTACATGTTGGAAAGTTAAGGGGAGATTCAGCCACTTGTACCTGGGGACACTACGGCGTGGCACAGGGAACCAGCCCCAGACTTGGAGTGAAATGGCTCTTCTGAGACAACCACTACCAAGTCTAGGTCCTACGAACCAGAGAAGCAGAGTGCTCCTACAACGAGGTTTTTACTGGCAGGTAGGTGCTACCTGAACAGGTAAACACCTGTCTGAATGCAACCCGGTAAACTGGGGAAGACTGGATTTTCAGAAACAGGGGTTTTAGGAGGAGGTGCAGCAATGGGACTCTCCCGGGGCACCCTGCAGGACCAGGCAGCCTGGTTCAGCAATATGTCCTTTGCTGCATATGCCACCAGTTACAGACTCAAGTGTCCATTTCTTCTTCTCCATCTAGCGCAAGTAAGGATGAAGGGTGAGCTACAGGATCCTTCAGGATGACATTTCAAAGAACCATACCTACTGTAGAATAAGAATTCAGTCTTTCTCCTCAGGAAAATATTACATGGCAATATGGATCCAATTGTAAGGAGACAGTGAATGCCATCACTTTCTACATGGTGACAACATCATCTGTACTAACCAAACAAACTGGGACACTTGCCTCCCAGGCTGGTATCAGATCTGTGCATAACACACAGTAAATTAAGTGGAGCATTTCAAGTTGCAGTTTTCAGATATTAGAATACTGTAAACGAGCAGAGCTGCTTCTTAAGACCTAATAGATCAAAGCCTGGAGCATAGCTGCCATCTGGTACAAAGAACTGTACATTTGGTCTTTGTGACCAGATGTCTCATCATGTAGAGTGGCCTCCTAGTGACAGGCACAGGAACAGCCTGAAAGATCTCCGAGCAGGGGACAACGCCTAGAGCAGGCAGGTACTTCTCGGCCAGCAGCCACCGAATGAGGTAGGAACGACACAGATAAGTTAACGGTTGAAGTGAAGCTTGGAGATCAACTTTAATTTGGCTGCCATTCTGGTACTGTGCGTTCAGGCTCTGTCCTAACCCGCAGTGAAGCTGGCACCAGGGCCCAGTCCCAGGTGCACCTCACACAGACCTAACGGCTGGAGATCCTCACACTGCAAGAGAGGCACAGAGACAGTGCTCCAGTTCACAACTTCAGCCCTTGTCCCACCAGGAGAACTTCAAGTTCAAGGGTGTACCACAAGACTACAGCTACAGAGGCAAAGCAGATTCACATCTAAAACCATGCACTACCTCACTTAAACTGATGAACCCAGTACATTGTGCCCACAGGCCCCACCTTCCTTTGTTTTACAGGTAAAAAGAGTGCAACAAGCTGTGACACCTCTGAAGTGACAATGCTACCCCTCCAGAGTCTCAAGGGATGTATGCATGCCCATACCCGTCATTCACTCTTCCTAGCTTCAAAAAAGAACCTACTAGGAAATGGTATATGCCTCTGCACATGAGCAACCCTTTCATGTGTTTCAGCAGGCATAGCTCAAAGAGGAAATTGGCCCCCTAGCACTACTGAATTCAATGGGTATTGGAAAGAATGACAGAATTTCATCTGAAAACCAATTAAACCCAGGGATGCCTATGCAACACGTAATGTTAGTTTTAGACAGTACATGAGATCTGCAGTTGTCAGCAACATAAATATTTAAAACCAAGGAAGGAAAAAAGTAAAGGTCATTAGGAATTTCATCTAGAGTGAAGTTTCTACACATTAATAAAATATTTTCTTATTCTCATATAATGTATAGCTTAAGGACAACTCAGTAGGAATGATTCTTTATTCTTGTGTGCATATGAGTAACAGCAAAGTTACTCTAGAAGATCAGATTAAAAACTCATTGCTGCATTTTGAAATCCAAATGATCATTTCTGTAAAAGAAATGGTTTCCTGTCTTTCTAAATACAGAAGTTAGATGGCATTTCCAAACTTTGGAAGTGATTAAAATTAGAAGCATAGTAAAATTCTTACAACTTTTTATGGTATTGTAAGACCTTAGAAAAAGAAGAGACCACATTTTTAATGAAAAGATGTTAGTGTGACCACCTGTTGTGAAAGATTAGGCCTTTGATCAGATATTACAGGGAAAACATGAAACATCAAACCTGAAAAACACCGTGAATAAGATGTAGCAGCAGTGAGACCCACTATTCTGCTCTTGTGTTGAGGCCAGGATAACAAATGTCTCAGGTTGTTCTGCTTCCCCTAAAAGAAATTCCATTGAAAGAGCAAAATAGGGACTTCTATCCATATGAACTCCAGCTTTTATACCTATGTAAAAATAAGTGTTTCTGATCCATGTAACTCATATAATCCATATAACTCAGTTTTAAGATGTCTCCAATCTAGAGCTATAAGAATTATGCCAATCTTTCAAAACAACAGAAATCACATTTTTGACAGCAACTCCATTGTATTCTTGACAACTGCAGATCATTTTGAAATATACTGCACTGATGCAATCCAAAAGCAATACAGAGAGTTTGGAAAAGGTTAAATTACAAACTACAGAATACACAAGAAAATCAGAAGTATCTAGTGAAATAAGATGGCTATTTATGGTTTTGCTCAAACAAAAATACTACAAAGTCACAGTTACAATTTCCTGTATTTCACTTATATTCCTCTTAATGAACTCATTATCACATCTTTCAAAGAAGAGATCCTCCCTAGGAAAGCTGTAGACAGCCAAATCTATCTCATTATGCTTTAGAAAAGTAAAATCCCTAGAGAAAAAGCAGTGTTGAAACAGATGTACTACATTAGTAATCTGAGCTGTCAGCATCACTGTGCACTGGTTATACATAGCTAGGCAACCTGAAAACATACAAAAAACAACTGAAAGCGACCCCAAGAGTAGGCCAAAATTACTGGGTATCGCTTTTATGATGAAACCTGCAGCACATCCTTTACTCTCTTCCTCTTAATCCTTTAAAAAAAAAACTCTCTCAGAATTTATTATCAATTGTGAGACAGCACCCCCTGGTGTAGCAATACATTAAAACTTTATCAACTACCTTAATTAGTGATGGGGTGCAGCTGACAGCTACTACTACATGGATTGCTCAGGATGTGGATTAATTGGATGTGGATTAATTCTCCATCTGCAGCTCTGTGCCAATGCTACAGAGCAAACACCTCCCACATGAGGTTTCACATTTCTGAGAGCTGTATAAAGCTGTTTTTACAGAAGCCACTTCGAGATCTTCTTAAAGCTCGATATACAAACAAGGTTCCCCTATGGTCTGATTTCTTTTTGTTTTGTATTACCTACCTTCATGTTTTCTTGTGATGACCCCTTCCTCTCCTAGGTAACTGAGCATTGCCTGTATCATGCCTGTCATCAAATAAACACTCCTCCTTCTCATGTATTATCTAAATAGGACAGAAATATAAATCCTCATTGGGCCCTGAATAAAGAGATCTGGCCTGACTTGCAGCAGCTCTATGTTAGGAGCAGGGGCACAGGAGAAAGCAGCTTCGTGTTACGCCAGCACTGCACCACACAACGACTTTTAAGACTTTTAATGGAAAAGCTGCAATTTTTCTTGCTCCATGCATACCTACTGGGAATTTATTCTGGTTCTTACCCAAGCTTCTGAAATTGGAGTTGTGGAATAACGTTCCCTTACCCAAGCAGAGTGTATGCAATGCATGAGAACAGAGTACTAACTTCCTTGTACAAAGCTTTGAACACAGAACAGCCACGGAGCTACACTAGCTTTTACTGAGTTTTGCTGCAATGGAAAAGCTGTAGAGTGGATCCTAAAGTAGGATAGTCTTTTTAGGATATTCTTTGTAGACGCAGAACAGTTCTTCGGTATCTAGAAAATGTTTTGCACCCCCTTAATGTTGATCAAACACTTCAATGGCAATTACTTAAGAGTTCCTGTTCACCTTAAACTTGCAATTTTTAAAGTGACCAGTGGTGCATCTGTGGTTCTCAGCTTTCCTGTTCCTTCTATTTCCCTTCCCTGTAAGTGGTTGTGGTAGTTTCATAACTACAGTTGGTTTTTTTAAGCAGTGACAAGGGAACTGAGTGGCTAAAGACCGGTGGCCACCACTCTCAAATGACAGAATCTGAGAATCCCGTCTGCGTACACAGGAAGACAAAGAAAACCTCTCTCGGTCAGTCTTTAGAAAGAGGTGCTCTGAACCAGAGTTACTCTATTATCTGAGCTACTGAGCAAAAGCTTAGTCAACACACCACAGGATATATACAAGAGGACGGAATTTATTCTCTGAAGTATAGACATGAAACACGCATCTAACTTTTTTTTAATGTTCAAGCTACTGAAAAAAATGCATGGCATCAATGAGCACCTCTGTTCAGTAGCAGGAGAGCTACTGAAAAGCATGACAGGTGGAAACTGAATCCTAAAGTCATGGCAACTTCTGCTGAAGAGGTGTTCTCATGTCCTTGTATAAAGTTCTGACAGCAAGAGGTATCCTAAACAAAGTTAAATTATGTGCCAAAGTCACATGAAACATGGACATCTGCACATGCCAGGATGTTTTTCTATTCTTCAAGGAGGACAGCAGATTGTGACTGAAACAGGGCTTGGGTAAGAGATACTGGAAGTCGTCCTCCTCTCCAAAAACATCCTTTCCTTGTCTGCAAGTCAGCAAATCCATCTCCTTCACACCAGTCAGTATACGCACAGCTATAACAAACTCTGCTATGTCAATCAGTGTCCTACTGATCACAATGTCTTTGTGAAGAAATTAAACCCTTGAGTCTTAGAATTTTCTTCTCTCTTGGTTTGGCTTAAAGTGATTGGAGAATAAAATACCTTCCATGCACCCCAAGCAGCAGAGTGATATCGATGGAGTTTCACAGGTGAGCACGTACTTATAATCCTATGCTTTTCTCCCAACATCCTCCCCAAATTATGAAGTACTGAGCAATTAACTTCCAATTAACAATCTGATTATCTCTACTATATCCTTGTGAATCTGGCACAACTTCACAGAAGGCAACGCAACTGCTGTCAGATCATGTAGAGACATAACTTCATTATCAAGGCAGACCTGCACATCCAGAGCTTCAGCTCCTGCTGGCATCATGTGATGCAAAAGTCTGAGCTTTCATTATAAAAACAAAATAATGGTAAAACAAAAAGGGATTTCAAAACACGCAAAACAAACAGGCCACTCAACAAAACCATGCTGTACCATCTTACTGATTTACTGTCTCTAACACCTATTGGAGTAAAAAAAACTGGACCCCCACTATAGCAGGTAAAGATTTAAAAATCACACCATCATAATAGTGTCAACAATATCTACTGTTTATACTTGAAACATACATTACTGTCACCTGTACATTCCATGACCATATTTGATGCTTACAGAAATGCACAAGGAAATCAGAGCCTTCAGAAGCTAATTCTTTTTTTCCTATGCTCAGGCAAACTTATGGCAACAGCCTCACTTATCTAAGATTCTTTACTTTTTCTTATTGTATATAATAAACATGAAGTATGTGCCTATGAGAAAATAGTAAAATAAACATCTTTTTACACATATTTCAAATATATTCACATATTTCATATCTACAATATGTAACAAAATACATGACTTTAGCAAGTGTCAGACTTGTTTGTACTAGAGGTGTGCACACTGGAGTAAGACAGACCTTGGTACTGTTAGATACAGCATGGCTTTGATGGCTAATAGCTTAAAAAGATAACGGATGCCAGTGGACTCCTATTGATTTTATGATTTTTATGTACTAAAAATTCAGCATGGTACAGCTGCATCAGCGTAAAGTTTTAGCTGTTAACAAATCTGCCCCATTTTTTAGTATGGGCAAACTACTTCCTTGTGGCACTTAAGTTTAAGGATAGAATTGGAATGAAAAGTGAACCTAATGCTTATAAGAAAAGATCAAAGCTGGCAAAAAGTAGTATTGGGAGGAACAGGCTTATTTATATGACTGTCCTGATTACATGAATGTCACTAGTTCAATTTTTGCATTGTACTTCTTGGGCTATTGTTTAACCATATAAAATACAGTAGACTAGACTTGAATTTCAGAATTTACATGTGTGCTCCTTCCCGTTCTTACTGAGTGGAAAATAAGCACTCTCATCACCAAGGCCCCAAAAGTTTTGGGACTCAGTGTTCAGGATACTAACTCAGTTCTCCTCTGTCCTACTGGAGCAGGACACAGCTGTTTACCTTCAGCAGCAGGACTTTCTGCCAAGTGGAAGAGTACCCTTGGCTCTGGAGACTCTTCTGTAGAATTAATTGCTTGCAACAGTTCAACAAATTCAGAATTAATGCTTCACAGATTCAGCAAAAGTATTTTCAATCTAATGGTTATATGTTTTAATCAGCTGGTAATTTGCATAACATATAGTAGCCAAATAGTGTTAATTCACTTCCACATTCTGCCCTGACCATCACTCACAATTCTTCCTTTTCCACAATTCCTCAACTTGGTTCAATTGACTGCAAGATCATAATCAGTCTGAATCCTTCCTTCCCGAGTTTACACGTGTGTCTAATGGCTGCATGCACTGAAAACACTGCTTATGCTGCTACAGCATTAATATTGCAGTTGACTGTCCTTTGCTGTATAAACCAAAAAATAAGAACACCATAAGAACACAACATGTGATGTTATTCATGATAACGCTGTTAGGAAAGCATTTCCAAAACAAAGTTTAATGTTCTACTGCTTGCTGAAAACTACTGAATTTTGACAATCTCTTTTCTGATATTACAGGCTTGTCTGTGCCAAGTGATTACGTTACTAAACCAGCCACCTAGTACATACAGCCTTTGATTTAGTTGTCAAATATCTATATTCTCCTAGGTACACCAGAGTATTTTAAGAGTCACGATCACACATTCACACAACTCAGGCCTAGCCATTATTGTAAACACTTAAGCTATTACACACTCCCACTTTCTTAGAGTAGCAAAATACCCCTGGCCAGATATTCAATACTCATCAAATAATACAGAGTTTATAATTTCCAGACAAAACAGTACTGGCATAATTTGTTTATTGTACTATGAGCATCAGTATATATTAGAAACAAAGGAAATATGACTTCCAGGACAAAGAAAAAAAAAAACAACCCTGGAGTTTTAAAATTTTGCTCAGTATCAATCATGGAGAACCTATAAATTATCTGCTGGAATGCTTTCAGCTCAAAAGCTTGGCTTCTACACTTACAGAACACTGGAGAATAGAAGATGTTCTGGATCCCAAAAGCCACATACCTAAGGTTAAATTGTAAAAGACCTGAAAAGACGTTAGGTAAAATTTATAAACTTGTTTTCTTCTGAGACAGATTGATCTTATCTCCGAGACTCAGGGCCATTCCCTGTAAGGAAGAGAAAGAAGACACTCATGACATGCACGCTTCAAAATAACTTTGTATTAAAATGAAAGTTCCATACACAGAAATCTATAAAGCTAGTGGCCTTTCTAATTATTCATTTACTGATATACATTACAGTGTACACTTTCTTATCACTTGGTAAAGGCTAGATCTACATATATTACTGAAATAATGAAATCTGAATTTCAGCTAGCAACTGCTATATTTGTTATCAATACAAAAAGCAGAAAAATGAAAAAAATGTAAGCCTTTTGACTTCCCAACCAGTTGAGAGTATGTTGTCATGATAGAAATTAGAACTGTCAGTCCAGTTACTGAAATTCAGCTGTTGAAATCCTCAGTGCTGAGAATAGCACTCAATGCACTAAAGCTATAGAAAATCATTTAATCACAGAACCATATTAATATGGCATAGAAACTGAAGAAATCTCAAAAGAAACTGCACAAATAAATCCACCTAATCAACAGAATGATCTCAAAATGAAACTAGGGTCACATATATAATTGAATACAGTATTATGTGAAAATGCCACTGTAAACATACTAGAAAAATTAAACCACTCTCAAATATCTAAAACAACATCACAAACTAAATGGTTTCGTGTGATGAATGTGAAAATTCTCAGGCAGTCCTTTACTGTACACTGCTTAAAATACTTTTATTGGTTGGCTTGTTTGTTACTAAACAGTTCCAAACTTTGTAATTTTGCAGTTATGAGGTAGAACTTTTAGGATCCAAAGCAGACTCACAGATGTACCTTTAGAAAATAATGCTAAAGGTACCTTGGGGAGCATTTGCTCTTAACTTAAAAGCAAATCAAGTATACGATCTTATTTGCAGCACTATGGATAAAATAAGAAAATCTTGGCCCAAAGGCCTATCTTATGCTAATGCACTGGGAGGGAAAATATACAGTGTGGTCCTAGGGTTTGACAAGACCTAACTAAAAAGCCATACTTTCCTTACAAAATGTGTCTAAGATAAAAACTTCAGGCTTAGTGTTAAAAAACTATATTCTTCTTCCCTAAAAACTTTCCCATTTACCAAACACTAGAATCTAACTAACATCCAAAAATTTGCAAGTACTTTTTAGAGTGCACAGTACATTTTCATAAAAACGAGGAGGAGGAACAGTGCTCTAAAGAGAAGGCACGTTACCTGACTCTTTGCACGGATTCGTATGTGACCAGTGACAGGTGCCTCTGGTCCCAGATGAATAGGCTTTTCAATGCTGACATTTGCAAGTGCATCTTCTCCAAATATGGAACGCGCATAAAGATTGGCTGCCATAAAGCCACAATAACCAGAAAGTGCCTGCAGAAAAGCACATTTGAACTCTTTAGGAAGGCCAAAATATTTAACATACATTTTAATTCGTCCTGTATACAGCTAGACAAATATTAGTACTTAATATTTAAACTTCTTTCTTTGCATGCAACATTTTTTCAAATGTGAGAATCAAGGGATGGGAAACAGCAGTGGTATTTTTTTAAAATTAATATTGAAAGATATCCAATCTACAATATTCATCAAAAAAAGGTAGGACGCAATTTTTTGATCTGATTTAATGAACAGCAAAATGGTAAAGTAGCTAAATAGTAGCAATAGCTACTATACCTATTTTGGCTACTACACATGGATTACCTGATAGCTGCTATATATTTTTATCTTAAAAGCATATAGGTATTCTATATACATATTTTGCTTTCAAACAAATATGCTCAATTGGCAAAAGCAAGCTAAAGTTTGACAGAGAAGGACAGAACTTGGAGCTACTGAAAAAATTCACCTGTATAAAATCAGATGTTTCCACCAAATCTATACTACAGCTCAGCTACTACAAATTAAAACAGATATTCTGATTTTTTCTAGATGGGTGAGAAATAGCTAAAGTGATTAAGCAACACAAAATTTTGATAAAATTATCTGACTTTTACCCATTTCAGAGCACTCATTTAAAAACTTTGAAGTACATGTATTTTTATATTGTAATCAAGTGTCTTTAATAATATTTATAGCAATAAATATTGTTATAATTATATATTGTTATAAACAATAAAATAAATATTTATAACAAATGCTAAACAAATTAATCAAAGCACACAAACTAAAAAGGGTGCCTAGGAGTCTTCAAGCACATAACTCACCTTCTCTGGAGTCAGGCATTTCATATTGGTTGACTTCAGTATGTGCTGTAAGTATTCATTTAGATCAACGATGTTGGTATTCACTGTAACCTTCAAGAAGGGATAAAACCAGCAATTACTTTGCCATGCCTCTCAGGCATTTCTGAAACCAACTCTTCTTCGGGACTCTATAAAGAAGATTACCACTACATTTCTCCTTGAGGAACACCACAATCAGTAATCTAGCTCCAAATAATGGTTGTTATGTGCTGGCATAATATGAAGTCTACACCTCCTGCCATCCACTTGTTAAAGGGTGGAAATTCCATGCTATGACCATGGTTTCTAAAATGCATTTGGGTGAATATGACACTCCACTAAACACAGACTCTCTACAGGAACTAGTATACTTCTTGTCTAAAGGGGATTTACACATTGCCAGCACAAGAAAAAACAGTATCTGGTACAAAACTTGCTTTTGACTTATGATAAAAATTACTTGCATATTTCCCTTCTAGTAATAAAGCTCTCTGGGCTGCATTGGCTTCCTTGAGTATTGTTGCTCTTGTTTTAAGTGCATTTTTAACACATCTTTTAGGAGTAGTTTACAAATTGCTAAGGCTTCACATATTATGGATTAAAATTTATGACTTACAAGTTCCCTATGAAGGAACTTAAATCCATTCTCAGGTGAATACATGTAAATGTAAACCTGTAGCAAACAAGGCTACAGTTTGTGTAAAAGATCTCACATTCTTTTTTAGTGTTTCTACCCTATTCTTAAATTACGTTGTTCTGTTGCATGAGATTATCTCCCTTAATGCCTTTTTTAACAGATATGTAACTAATCATTTGGGCATCTTCTAATATTAAGTGTACCTACGACTTTGTTGGTCTTACTTAGCACCCATAACCACCCTGTATGCTACAGCTGTACTGCAAGGTAACGAATGAAGTGAAAGATGTCCCCTGCCCATGGCATGGGGGTTGGACTAAATGATCTTTAAAAGGTCCCTTACAATCCAAAACATTCTATAATTAAAAAAAAACAAAACCAAACCAAACAAACCCACCACCAACAAGCACACACAACATAATTCAAAACTGGAGAGGCTAAGCAGTGTGACTAATTCTGCAGTCTCAGCATAAACTTATACTTGGTGTTATTTCACCTTTGAGCCAAAGCACACAGCTATCACCAAGCTATTTGGACACCTTCTGCACAGGAGGTAAGGCTCAATGGACACACCTCGTTTATAAGAAAAAAACAGTTATTGCATCACTAAGCTTGTGAAACAGGTAAGATAACAATAAGGGAATGAGTTACTTGAAGCCAACATTCAATGTGAATGTTGAATGAGGTTTATATCACAAGAGGTAATGTGGATGCAAGGAGTTGATGGAGAAACAAGAAACAGAATTATACCTCATCAAGAAAAGCTCCAAATAGCATACAAAAAAAACCAAACCACTAACTTTGTTTTCCCACTCAAATTCTGCCCACATCTGTCTGAACTCTGCATCCGTACAAGAAGCAGGCTGGATGTAATCCATGATGTCAATGTGAATATCACTGAGAACCACACAGTTTCTGTCGCTGGCTGCTCCAGAGACATCATACACTGCAATAAAAAACACAAACCACCTCAATGGTTAAAAAAGTAAATTTGCAGTAAATAAGAGTGCTCAGTTATCACCTGCCAGTTAACAACAGTCATTGTTAACTTCTGTCCTCTTCAAGTGCTTTACCCAGTTACCACAGAACTTTAAGCGTATTGGTCTCTGAGGCAGGGCTGCCTCGCTCATTACAAACTCAGAGGCTTGGGATCAAGTATCACACTGACAATCACTCCAAAGGAAGCATGTTCTACTATAATTCTAAGTAAAAGCAGTACTTTTAAAAAAAAAATAATCAAGAAATATTCATACGTTGTGGACCATTTCATTTCCTCTTCCAGTATGAAGTCTTAGTATTTTTGAGCTCATTCAGCATTTAAGAAATGCTATATAAATGATATTCATTTTGCACACTAAATTGTTTACTTACCAATATTACCAAAAATTATTCCATTTTCTGTTGAAGCAACTTTGACATTAGCTTTAATGTTTGCAAAATCATGTGGAGCAAGTGTCAAAGGAGATGGTTTTTCCACAAGTTTCAAGTCACCTGTGTAAAGAAATTGGGGGACGGAGATCAGGGAACATCAACAATATACAATGAGTTCAGCTTTTGGAACAAATTTTTTATTTTATTGTTATTTTATTGTTTATTGTCTGTTATTGTCTACAGAGTTGCACTAAATACTACCATAAAGTGATTTGTTAATTTGGAGTATTTTTTGTTTGGTTGAGTATTTTTTGTTTGGTTGAGTTTTTTTTGTCTTGCAGGTAGCAAACAGCAAAATAATTTACATGACCTTAAAAATTCCAGTTAAAATATGTGTTCATCCAAATCCCAATGAAAACAAATGTAAATACTGACCTAAATTGGCTTTGGATTGAGTCTTGTATTCAATTTTTAACCATCAGGAAATGGTTAATTTTACCTTGTGTTTTAATCACTGACAACATCCTAATGCCTAATCCTACAGTCAAGTGTCTCAAAACCAAAGTTCAACGTTCAGTGCTACACTTGCTAAGCTATTTATAAACAGACCAAAGTATCACCTTGATTTTGAATATAATTGCTCCCAGGAAACAGTATGAAATGTATTTTTCCTCGTCCTTTACCAAGACTCCTTAGTTCTATCAAATTATGCAGTCTAAGAACACAGCATCAGCTCTACACACAGGAGTGATGCACCAAGTCAGTTTTTGCAATGTAACTGAAGACTCCAACTGGGAAATACAGATTTCCACTTTACTGAGCTGATAACTAGAAAATTACAACTTACTAAGTAAAATATTTTTTTTAATTATCTCCATCATTAGTCTGGCCAAATGATTCTCAAAAGATTAGGAGGAAGATTATGCTTCTCCAGTCATATATGTTTCAATTAAGAGTATATAATGTGCATTCTGCTAGTATGTCGTAAACATATTTCAACTCCCGACTGCCAGAACAGAAGGTAACTAATACAAAACTGGTAACTGGTTTTGGATTATCTGTTCCAGTTCCTCCCCTAGAAGCAGATAATGAAGTCTCAGTATTGTTCAAGCAAGTCTCTGGTACAGCTGTTGGTACAGGCATGGTTCAGCTGAGTAAGTGCAGTACTTGGGTACTTCAGGCTGAGCTCAAGAACCACCCAGGGCATCTGGCTTTCTGTTGCCTGATATCTGTTCCATACCACTTTGGATTTTGTCCTCTTGCTCTATGGTAATAACACATTGGGGAAGAAGTATATAAAATATCTTTCCATATTTCAGGAGAAGGGGAAATGAAAGGCTATTTTTCTAGTCAAAAAAGCATGATAAAGTTCAGAATCTGACAATGGTTTATATCAGTCAGATAGTATTGCCAGTACCAGTAGATACAAGTCTTCCATCTTTTGGGAAAAAAAAAAAAAGAGTTTTTAAAGGCATTCAAAAACATGCTTTCAAAATGGCAACTAGCTGGCATAAATTTTTAAGTATTTAGAAGTGTTTCAGAAACTCCTTACAAGTGGGTGCCGATGCCCAGCACTTCACTGCTGCTCAACAGTTGCCTTGCCTCCACCAGCGCTCCTTACCTAGCGTGGCCAGCTCTAGTGTGCAGTTCTGCAGAGTGTCACTGGTCTGGTTGACCACAAGAACATCCAGCACAATGTCATACTGATTGACATGGACATACGCTTCTGCATAGACAGGGTCTGAGAAACCTGTCAGCTGAGTAACCTGTGGGGACAAAAAAAAAAAAAGTCATCAGATTATAGCTAAACCAACAGTGACTGTGTTATTCATACAAATAAATTTAATTTAATTGCATCCTTCTTTCACGTGTCCTTATGCATACACACTACAATTATAAAACCTTTCCAGATGAAATGTATTCTGAATGGAATTCACCTAGAGTTCCTAAAATACAGGCTGTAATGCCATCTATTCTTAAAAGTTCATCAGCACAAAGAAACGCTGGATTTAAAATCAACCGGTAACTTTGAACAGTAAAAAACATTTATCCAGACTTTAAAAGAGTGAAAAGCCTAGTTTTTAAACTATAACTAATGAATTAATCGAGAGGTTTCTCTTTGGACCTTCTCTGCAAAAAAGGGTATAAAGAGCAAAACAAGGATGCACTGCACTTGGCAACAGGATATGGCAGCCTGAGAAAGAAAGGGTTTCTTGATCACTTGTGACATCCTTGCTCTCTTCCCTGCGAGTTTTACTGGGCTCTTTAGACTACCAAACAACCATGATGTCGCCTTCACATGCCACCAGCTCAGCATTAAGTCTCCTCCTTATTCTTCCCTTCTCACATCAAGAAGGTAACACCTTGAAGCAGAAGGGCTTTTCTCTTTCTCCATATCCTAACCAGTAAATACCTGGTTCAAATCAACCAGCATAGCCTGGTTCCAGCCTGCGATTCCCAAAGCTGATGCTGCACATAAGAGGCACAAAGTGTATAACACTAAAGCACTGACTTTCACATTACCTTATTAAGTTTGGATGCAAGGGGATCAGCAGCCTCTTTCCTCTGTGTGTTTCCCATTGCTGCAAGAAGGCTAAGCTGAAACTGGTCTTCTTTAGAGCTCATTTCATTTTTAGCAGTAAGCTGCATGAAGGAAATGGGATCATCTGGCTGAACTGTTACATTCCTCTTCTCAGATTCTTTCTGCAGGAAAAGAAATATTTGAGAATTCACAACAAATTCCATTCCTTAGTGCTGAAAAACAATCAAATAATGGCCGACTTACACACAGTCAAACGGCGACGTGTCTGGGACCAGCTTGGATGTGAACATCCATAAAATTTCCAAGTGCTTATGGTTACACACTTAAAATAGCTCACCTTCTGGGAAAGTTTCTCCTCTTCTAGCTTGGCCGACAGCATATGAGAGAGGGACTGCCTGCATTCTTTGTTGAAAATATCATTCATGAGAGGAGAACATTCTGACAAAACTTTCAGACACAAGGAAATACGATCCACATCGTCGTCTGTAATCGGCTTCTTGGGAAGAGAGGACTTTCCCAAATGGAGAATAGTGGCCATCAGCAACATAGCTTCAGCAATAAAGGACTGAGAAGAGGAAAAAGGAAAGAGATTATTGCATTTTACACAGCCCTACAGAAATGTTTATTTCTGACTGCCCTGATTTCAGCTAAGATAATTTTTTCTAGTGGTTCGTGCATTTTCAAACATAGTATGACAGCAATGTCAATAATGCATATTAGTTGTTTCTGAATGATGTTTATACTAATCAAGGACTTTTTCCACCTTCCCACAGAAGCTGAGAAGGAGTACAGACAGAACAATAGAATGGCCAATGGAATATTCCACACTATAGATGTCATGCTCAGTATATAAACAGGGGTTGGCTGTGGGGCACGGAATCCACGATCCTTGGGCTGGGACAAGTAACCAATTCAGTGGGCAGTGAGAGTGACTTGTGTCTTGTATATTCTTTTACCATTATTATTACTGTTATTTTCCTTTGCCATTATTGTTCTATTAAACTGTCTTTATCTCAACCCATGAGGTTTATTTTCCCCTTTCCCCTCTTCTCCCTAGCCTCCTAGGGTGGAGAGGAGCAAGAGGCTGCATGGTCCTAATTGCTAGCTAGGGTTAAACCACAACACAGGCTTATTTACAAAAAACTGCACATTAATCAGTTCAGAGATTTTATGATTTGATTACTTTTTTTTTTTCCTAGTACTTATTATGTAGAAACCAAGCAGCACGATTAGAGACTTTCCAGAGTGACTGAAAAGCAGTAGGCCCTGTTTGTGACCCAAATTATCATTATTAACCTATCATGTAACTGGCACTTCACTTTGGACTTAAACCAATTTTGAATCTGTTTAAAGAGGCAACCAGCTCTTCTTTGTGAATACATAAGAAAGAGATCACTTACATTTTGCTTCTTCTTTTCCTGAACTAGAGACAAATATCGCAAAGCAATCTTAGTTAAAGTTGTAGCAAGAGAAGCTGCCACAAAGAAATCGCCATCGAGCAGGAATCCTCGTAACGGAGGTCTGCAAAGACAGATGATAATCAGAAAACTAGTGTAGGATGACACTCATTAGCCTACTTATCTTCACACCCTAACATCAACAATGGACAAACAAAACAAGCTTGAAAGGGCTCAGAAGATGGTTTTCTTTCACTCTAGAAGTAATTCTCCAGATACAGAGATATTCATAAGTCACACAGCCATTTCCACACAGGATAAGGAGTGAAGAGTGTAATGGATAATAATTTCATTGTGGCTCTGAGATGATAAAAATGACTAGTTAAAATGATGTAGCCCACCTGCACTAATTAAGGAAATATAGCAATTGTTCTGGCTAACAATGAAATAAACTGCAGTGTGTATTAAATAGTGCAACATGATATTAACAAAAAAGTGTTTAAATCTAAAAGCAAAATCTCTGTATACAACTAAATTTGTATCCAATTAAATTTTATGTATAAATTATAAAGAATCAACTAGAATTAGATTAAATCTTTACCTGTCTTCTTCCTTTTTGGCAGGTCGGGAGCTACTGAGAGCACTCTGTGTTGCGTAAGTGCCCATCTCTGTCACCAATTTTTGGGCTGGACCCACGGACACTTCTTCTTCAGGTTTGAGTTCACCAGTTTCTTTCTTGATTTCAGATTCTACTATTGGGATCTAGATAGAAACAGGAAACAATCATTACAATTAATATAAAAAGAGATAATTTTTATTAAAACCTTCTGCAGAACAAAACCATCTGCATTGTTAAGGTTTTTATAAGTAAAATGTCAGTTACGGTGCAACAGTTTTGAGAGAATTTGAGGAGATAGGCAGATGTTGAAATAAATACAGAAGACTCCTACCCAGGCAATGAAGCTCACATTGCACATACTGTCTTCGATCTCTCTCAGAAAAATCCAGATTTAAAGCACTCTTCGCTTGTTAATGAATAGAATTAAATTGTGTCTTAAAATTGCCACTGTTTCCAGAAATAAGGAATTTCTCATCTCCCCTCTTAACAGATATCACTCTTTCTCAGGACATGCTAGCTAGTATATGCAAGTGTATGCTACTTTAAAAAAAAATATATAATAATAACAATGAATGCAAAACCCTAACTAGTTTTTATTTTAGATTTCTTGGGCACACACCATTACATATCACAAGTGCCCAAAACCCTGCTGCATCTTATCTGACTTATTTTTAACAATATCTTTTTCTTAGAAAACACACTGTGTAAGTAAAACCACAAAGATCTAGCCCAACGAAATAAACACACCTCTCCAAGCGATCTGCGAACTTCTGTCATTACACTTTGTATGTCTTCCTTTGTGCTGCAATATTCTCCAAGGATCCACAAAGCTCCTCGATAAATCCTAAGACAAGCACAGTAACTTAAGCCATGCTTTCATCATATACTCAAACTAGTACCAAGGGAAGTGATTTATGGTCGGATGGTAAAGGGCAGCCTGTACGAACCCAAGGGGAGGCGATTGATAGAAAGCAATGATCAAGAACAATCCTCATTTCAGCCTTACTAAACTAATGAGGTACACCAAAAGAGATATACTCTCTGCTGAGAATTTATTCCCATCTGTGTTAATCTTGATATTCACAAAATTAAATTTCAATTATGACCATAATGAAACGACTCTACTGTATATTAATATAAGTCAGCTGTAATTTCTCAAATTAACTGAGAGAAACTAACTTTTCCTTCATATAGGAGAAAATAAAGAACAAGAACATGAATGAAGTTAAAGGAAAAAAAATCTCAAAGCTTCCACTTAATGAGATGACAAGGGAGATAGGATTCAGAGTTTTCTGTATATTGGAAAAATGGCAGAGTGGTGTCTTGACAGAGAAGTTCTCCTATGACTTAACCTTTGCAGATCCATCACAAAACCAAGTTTTTAGAGCCCTGAAAGCTACTAAAGAAGCTTTGCAGATTGCAAAGCCCAGCCTACGTTAGAGAGGGTTTCCTAATAAATGTACACTATGTATTTCCAGTTGCCTACATTTGCAAATCCCTGCTGCAATAATCGCTTCGTAACTCTTGTTTTAACAAATAATATCACTTTAAAGCTGGCCTTCATCAATGATATCTCCTAACAAGTGGAAATACAATTATCAATTGCATCATAACGATGAAAATTGAATTTATTTTCTTCATTCAATGCAAAAAGCACCCAATATATCTTTTGTACAAGAAAGCAAGAACGTAACTGTACATGTGTGGGTTGCAAGGGTTTCTGAACATATTTAATGACAATATACATGCCATGCAAGTGAGCCTTGGGGTGCTCCATTTCTGTTTGATATAGTATTTTCGACTCACTTGACAGATTTAATAGCGTGAAAGACTTCAAGCATCTTCTCTACAATAAGAGGTCTGAGGTTATCAAATCGCTGGATCGCTTCCCGCACAAACTCCAAGACGTCAGCAGCTGCCGCTTCGTTATTATCACTAAGGAACTCCATCAGCTACCAGAAGAGAGTGAACACGAGCACAAAGAGCAGCATGCATAACTTTGTACAACAGTGTTTTCCTTTTACGTTTAGAAAAATAAAACTGCATATTTATCTCCCGTTAAACAAAGCTGAAGTCAAACGACCTTACGTACATTCCAATTACCAGTTACCATAATCCCAAAATTGCTTTTCTAATGATACAAGTTATTGCACTTTTAAGTAAAGGTACTTTTCAGCTCACGTTCTTCAAAAATATTTTTTTTAAAAAATGTCAGAAGATCAATAACTACAGCATCAAAAATCCTTTAGTTCTTTACAGATTAAAAATAGTGTTGTTTTGTGGGAGGCAATTAACAGAAACACCTCACCTTGTTATTCTCCAGGTTTGGGGTATAACTAGACTACATTAAAAGACAATATAATTAAACATTTGCATACCACTGGAATAACATTTGCAGCCATATCTGGAAAGCGAACGCTACAGGAATGGAGCGTGCGGACAAGCAGCTGCCGGTACTTGTCTGTATCTTCATGCTCTGTCACATTATTTGTTTTAATCACTTCCTTCTTCAGAACAATCACGAGCTGCAGAAAAAATGAAATAAGAGTGAAGAAAGTCCCATATTTTTCCAGAGAATAAAAAAAAACCAGTCTAATGAAACAAAAAGAGTATATATTTTACCTCCTCCACATTTCTTGAAGAGACAAGATCCAGAGCCAGTTGAAGGGTTTTTTTGCGCACTTCTAGGTCTGGGGTACTCAAGACTCTGAGAATGTCCATAACTAGATCCTGGAACAGGAACAAAATAAGAACTACTCTGCTGTCTTAAATGACTTCATACAATTTTGATTTTCAGTACTCAATGATTTTAAAGACTTTCTGGATACATAATATAGGGTTAACTCACAAACAAGATGTTTAGGTATTAGGAAGTTCACGGTGTTTGTTTCATACATTCTATGTTTACACAAAAGTCTACAGAGCAAACTGCATTGTTAGTCTTACAATCAGGAAAGCATTTGCCACTGCTAATTCTTATGCAGACAATAAAAGCAGCAAGTCATAACATAAAAGTCTATCCAGTATGTTTTTACCAGTACCACACGAACAGAAGATGTACACTGCAGAAGTACATTTTCCCATACATCACAACACCAGAAAGCTTTGTTTTGGAAAGTAAAGCGTCCAATGAGCTTGCAGGCAAAGAGACAGCTCACATACCTG
Organism: Scolopax mira; assembly: GCA_004320125.1. Classification (NCBI taxonomy): domain Eukaryota; kingdom Metazoa; phylum Chordata; class Aves; order Charadriiformes; family Scolopacidae; genus Scolopax; species Scolopax mira. Next base: position 104,655 of record BJBW01000989.1, read on the forward strand.
TAGCACTCGTTCATGGGAGGGATGTTCCTTTAATTCAATCAATCTATCCAAAACAATCAGTTTCACATTATTATCACTTTCTTTAATAATCAAATCTATGTAGCATTGAGCAGCTGCCTAAAATTAAAAGCATAAAAAACCTTTTTTAAGTAACAACGAGGAGAAACTGGCAAATTTCACAGAGAAATTCAGTAGAAGACACCTTCTACATTACAATTACAGTAACTACTCTAAAGAGTTGGCACAGAAATGAACCTGAGAAAAAGTCTTTTAAAACTTTCTGGTTCTCTGCAAACATCAATTCCACCACTTTGTTACAAAAATTACACAGGAGGGCTTACAATGGCATCAGCTTTCGAGACGCAGACTCAATTTCAAATTCAAAGAAAGTTATAGGAGATAAATTTCCTGGCATTCTTTGGGTCAGCTCTGAAGTACACAACAGGGCATGAAAACCAATTTAAAATAATTGCCAGCATTAGCCTTTCTAGATATGGTTTTAATGGCGGCTTGTACATACAATATTCCTACTCAACATAAAAGATGACATGAGCAAGAATGTTGGAATTAATACTCCTCCTGATCTTTTGAAACTACTATTTACAATGCTTTTACTCCAAACTCTAGACTTGCATATGCTACTTTTCTAATTTCCATACAAATTCAAAATTTCTGTATGATCTCAAACAATCAGCTGTACAAACATAAATCTAGGAACCCAACATCAATCACTAACCAGTGTAAATCTTCACTGCTTTATGTTTCCCTCCTGTTCTGAAAAGAGTAGCATTTATGAGTAAACAAAGTGATGTGATGTCTATGGCCAGCTTTAGCCTGCTTTGCTAAGTATGCCAAGAAGACTGCAGGATGGCACAAACTATAGTACAACAGTTCACACAGTATTCAAACTGTGTCCTGCTGCAGTGGCATGATGTCTTACAGCTGCAGGTCTGCAAAATACAATCTTAATCTTTTTTTTTTCCACCAATTTTAAGAGGTACTTTAAGAGAGTGTTTCACATGTGAAGGCTTAAACACCCCATATTACTAAAGCCTTCACTCTTTCAGAGTATCAATGTACAACGTACAGTATACATTCTAGTGCATTAAAAGCTACTGAAACATCTGAAAATACCACTTTTATACCTTGATTGCTGTTGGTGCACTGGAGAGTGTAACTAGAGTACCTGCAGCTTCATACTTCACTGCAGGACTTGATGACTGCAGTAAGTTGTAGATGCAGCGAATAAACCGAGCTCTCTCTGATGGATTGGCATGGCAGACCTAGGGAAGAAGAACAATGCATAGCTGGCACATAAAGAAAAAAGAAAACAGCACTCAGAGAGCTTAACTGCTCCATTATCTTACAGCAAGGAGAAAATTAAGCAAAAGGTGACAACCTCCTCTGGGAATAAGAAGTGTCATTCACACTTTAAAAATCTAATTACAAAGGCTATTAAAAAGCTATGACTGACAATCCCATGCAATGCTAGGAGGTCTTAAGATCTCAGATCAAAAGGAAGACCTCTACTAACCTCTAACAGATGCCCTGCTCATGTCCATGAAGAACATTCTGATAATACACAGTCGACATCACAGCAAATCAGGTGTGCTACACTGTGCACAACTGAACAGTTTATTGTTTGATGAGACAAATGTTACTCAGCTCTACTAAACAATGACATATTCCCGATGTGCCTTTTCCAGCAACAGTCTATCCAGTTTAAAAAGCAGTCTAACGTAATCTAACATGTATATTTATTTTAAGTGCACAACAACATTTCACTTTTACCTTATAAATTAGTTCAACAATAACCAACTGCAGTATGTCACCAAATGTCTGGACTTGGTCAATGCAGGTACTCAAATAATCCAAAGCTCGATCCTATACAAATAAAAAATACATTATTCTAAATTATTCTGTGTTTGCTCACTCAGCTATACTTTAAATCAACCCACAAACCAGCATATTTTCACCACTTCAACTTGAAATTTACAAAAATGACAAAAACATTGTACAGCTGAAGAGCAAATTAAGCCATTCTGCCTACAGATGGCAAAAAGAGAAACAAAACTAATGGTAATCATGCACAAAAGGAACTGCCTGTAGAGCAAATAATCCAAAATGCTAAACACATATTGTAATTTCTTTCTCCTGGGACTACAAATGCCATAAAACAGTAGGTAATGGAGCACTTCTCGATCTAGTTAGGTGCACTTGGCAAAACTAATGGCAGTTTTTGGCACCAAGGTATGCCTTTACCAAATACAGTAATTCTCCCTTAAAACGAAGACAGCACTAAAGACCTACTTCAATTTTTTCAATTACCAAATATTCCATAAATGGGTTAATACTACCAACTATGTTTTTTTTAATATATAAATAGTTTACTGACAATTTTTTGGCTAATTACCTAGTACATTTTCAGGTATTTAAACCAAACAGACATTTGACAACAATATTCTTACCTGATCAGCATGAATTAGCATCATAAATGCATTTCTTTTGCAGCTTGCATCTTTCTCATTCACCAAGAAATCATGGATCAATTCAGGAGCATCGGGTATAAGATGTTCAAAATTTCTTTAAAAAGAAAAATCATAATTAAAACAATTAGTGGTAAGGAGTAGAAGCTAAAGTGCATATCCTAAAGACAAGCATTTACAGAAACAAAAAGTTAAAACAGTGATATATAGCTTTATATGTGAGTAGACTCAAGGTGCTTTAAAAAAATATCACGATAGCTAAGACATTATCCCATCAATAATTTCTGCTTAATAATAACATTCAGCCAAACTGTTCAGGCACCAACTGCAACATTTAGTATAAGTGCAGTATGTGAAGAATATCTCACTTCAAATATATTTATATTTGCATATTTTTGCAAGGATTCTTCTATATTTTTGGTTGTGGACAATGACTACTATTAATGGCATTTAGATCATTAAGAAAGGCATTTGCCCACACAAATTAATCTGCAATATAAGAACCTCAGTCATACTTGAGAAAGCAGCAGCACCTTTTGCTTTTACAAAGTCCATTAGATAGAGGAGAAAAGGCAAACAAACACAAAAAAACCCAAACACCTCACCGGTGATTGATAAACGGTTATGAGGTCTCAAAAACTATTCAGACCACTAAAGCTAGCCTTGCTCTTCTGCATTCATGACCTGAGCTTCTGGTATTTACCTATAGATGGTGTAAATTGCAAGAACTGCATTTCTGCGCACGTAGCTGTGACGATGCTCTAGACAAGCACGAATGGCTGGCATTAAGGGTTCCAACAGCTCTGCTTCTTTCAGCTTACAAAGAAAACGGAGAGTAGAGCCTCGGATAAACTCATTTGGGTGCTGAAGATCCTAAAATCATAAAAAAAAAATATTTGAAATGCCAGACTTCAGCCAAAATGTTAAGCTCAGATGGATACACTTGCTAGCCGTCTCCCACGCTCAGCTTTCCCACAGTGTAAGTTCCCAGTACCCACGACGACACCTCACTGCCTCATCATCAAATACTTTCTTAAAACACTGCTGCCCCATAAATATTTTTAAATGCACATTTCTGTGTAGAAAAAGCTTACAAAGCCTGTGGAATTTTTTTTCTGCATTTTATGTGTTTTCTCTGATTATTGAGGCTGTGAAAGCTCACTCTGCAGACACTCCTGCACACTGGATGCTACCTTCTACTGTAAGTTCATCTGCTTCCAACACATTCCCAAAAAAGTTGAAGGACCTTATTATCTTTGTTTAGGAGTGTCCCAAATACACCACAATGAGGTTATTTCAACACCAGTGCCCTTTTAGGACCCATGGATTGTTCCAAGGCACTATGAAGCAGGTAATTAGGTTACCTCTCATCTTCGAGGTTCCCTAACTTAGAAAGGAAGAGTACTAAATTTTTGTTAAGTTGTAATAGGAAAAGAACACATAAAAATTCATGGATAGTACGTCTGCTGGTTATCCACAATTATCCAGCTCTGAAGCACTGAGACTTAGTGCCTAGGAAGGAAACGCTGAGCATAACCTATTTTTGCATTCATTAAATAACATAAAATTCTATACATTTTATAAAGATCCACTAAAAGAACATAACCAATGAAATAAACAATAGAGCTACCTTTCTGTATGCATCGCATACAAGGATCATTTCTTGCAAAAGCCTGCCATCTGGTGTGGTCTTTGGCACGATCTCCCAAAAGACAAGCAGCAGTTTTTTGATGGTATGATCTTGCTGAGGCAGTACAAAACGTATAATGGTCATCAGAAGTCCAGGCAGTTTTTCACCATTCAGAATCATAATGATTACTTTCTTCAAGGCCTCTGTCTTCAATTTGACATCTCCTTTTTCTACAAAGGACAGAAAAAAATTAATCAAGAAAACATATCACAGTAAGTATAAGTTCAGGAAGGCTAACATGTCACAGTTAGCTTGTCTTCAGTGTCAGAAGACACAAACCCCCTCTGAAGGAGCACAATAGAGCATATCAATAAAATTCATACTCTTCTACTATAAGGATAAAGAGGAAACAAAAGATATTTAAAGAATAAGCATGGAGTTCAGGCTTAATTTCAAGGCAACATACTGGAATTAACAGAGTTCAACAAATTTCATGGCTGTTTTGATGCTTGAATTTAAATAGCCTTTTATACCAGGACACTACAATGCACTCTCATGTCATACATATATTAAATACTAACACTGTCATTTCTGCCAGCAAAATACAGCAATACACTGAAAAGGTGATAAAACAACTTGTTGCTTATCATTACATTGCTTAAATCTGCCTGATCTCAAACAGGTATTACTTCAAACAAAAAGACAGAAATGGATTTCAAGTTCTTCTGCGCAGACTGAAAGGGGGGAAAAAAGTCAACACCGAAACACACAAGATAAATATTATGAAGTTTTTCAAAACACAAAAACCAGTAATGTACACGCTTCAAAAATCAACAGAACAAAACAAACACCAAATTGACTTCTTTGAGTTTGTAGAACATGAAGAATATTCTAGAAAAGGCAAAATGAGAGAATGCAAGAATAATTCAGGTAAAATGGAGTATCCTTCAAATCACCATGCATTACTTGCCTAGGTCATTTTTTAAGCTGATTTCAGAAGGTGGTTCTGAATCCATTGGAACATTGATTAACGTGTAACACACGTTCTCTGCAGCTGTCATGGCTCCTGGTTACACAAGTTTTCTCAGTGGAGGAATTACTTTGACACAAGTATCAGAAAGCCTAAGAAAATAAGCAAATTCATTCCAACGTTAACAGATTTTATTACCAAACAACACAAAACCATCACTGACTCGATAATTTAAAGGGATTGATGGATTTCCTGAGAAGCCACATTCAAAAGCCTTCTCAGTTTTGTTACACTAAAACATTCCTGTTAGTACCAGAAAAATGAAGAGCATGAAATTTCCCAAAGACTAAAAAAAAAAAAGTAAAAAAAAAAGTAGTAAATTAAAGAATTGGGGGGAGTGGGGGGTGGGGGGGTGGAGAAAAAGGAAGAGCTTTTGATGTGTTTCACAACTTGAATCAGCCCATGAAGGAAGCTTTGAAGATGAGGACAAGAACCATCCAAGCACAAGCCAAGGATGGGAGAAAAGAAACCACAGTGGAGAGGGGCCCATCTCAACTCTACTTCTAACTGCTTTGCTAGACACTAATGATGAAGTATTTTTATGGTGAAAATGTATGAGAAGGTTACAGAGCTATTAAAGCTGCTATGTAGCTTATAGTTAAGACAATAAAATTGGGAATTAATCTCAACCCTCATTCTCCTGTTTGTTTCTTCTCTATATAATAGACACCTAGGAATCAAAGTGAAATTTTTATTCCATTTCTTAGGTAAAGAAAAATGCTCAAGTTTGAGCTTGCTCAGTTAACGCTATGATACGATACTGACAAGCAAAGCAAAGAAAATTGTTATTTTTGATATATGAGCAATTTTGTGTTTTCTACAGAAAAGACGTCAAAAAATCTACAGAAAAGTTATTTTCTCTGTGCTTTTATTGCTACTGATTTTCTTGAAATCTTAGAGAGTTCAACAAATCATTAAAACAAGGAAGAAGCCTTTAAATTATGATACTACGCATCAGCCAAATATTGTGTAAAAGCACACACTTGTTTTATACAATTATTATTGCTAACTAATAATAGAGCCAACATAACTGAACAAAATGATTCTCCCATTCAAGGTTGTGATTTATGTAAGAGATGAAAACACTGAACTCTCCAACTCAACGCTGTGCTTTCATTGCAGATCACTCTTCCCCTACTTTCATTCGATGACGTTGAACAGGGCGATACCTCATAGACCTAATTTTCAGCCTGGTTAAAAGCACCATCCCACAAACGGGGCTGAGGAAAGTTGAGGGAGAAGTGGGACATGGAGTTACCGCATTTGAATGAATGGCTGAGACCTCACACAAGGAGGTGCTGGTCCAAAGTCACTTTTCTCACCAAAGAGGCAGCCAGAGAGCCTTGGGCTGCACAGCGTGCAGGCCAGCTGTGCTAGCGTGGCCTGCAGCCTCTTTCTACACAGAAAAACACCACAATTGAAACAGTAAAATTACTACTACTACCAAAAAAAAAAAAAGCCAATACGACTTTTTTATATAAGTGCCTCTCATTAATTTTTAACAATTAGATTCTTCAAACTCGCTGTTTGCAAAATATCCACATAAATGGCTCCTGCTCCTTTTTTAGAAATACCACTGTTTCCTTGCCTCAGCAGCAGCTTTTTGCATACTTTGTCCCTACTCTTCCCCAGAACTCCTGCCTCAAAGCCCTGCAGCCAGCACCTTCATCTCCAGTAACTACTCAAACACAGAGCTGGGAGACTCAGCAGGGAGAACCACCACCAAGTCTTCCCCTTTGCAAGGCACTGAGCCTTGAAATCACAATTTAATCTTACTGAAAATCCCCGAGACACAAAAAGAGACACTACTCTACTTTTTCAGCAGAAAGAAAATAAATCCTGAGCAGTCATACCTTTACAAGGAAATTGAAAGTTATAGGGTTCATAAAACACAGCAAGACAAAAAGCCACAGCTGCTCTCCAGCTACATCCTGGGGAAGCCTCATGGACCATAAGGGACGCTTTAGGGAGCAAAACCCTGAGAAAGCACCGTTTTGTTGATACATGACCAAAAACGCATAATGTAAAAACGCTTATTAAAAACTTAACAAACAAATAAACAAACAAAAAAAAGCCCCAAAACCCAATCAAACCAAAACCACGAGTAAATTCATTGCCAGCTTAAGGAGATGTCGCTCTTCATTTTCCAGGTGCCTGCTTTTTGCTCAAAACTCCTGGGCTTTTTAGGCTGGAGCGAGAAATGAAGATATCCAGAGTGGCCTGCCCTTCCCCTGAGGGAATTCAGGCCACCCGGCCACCACCGCACCTCCCCGACGGGGCCGCCCCACAAAGGCCATCCTAAGCCTCCGCGGGGCCGCGGCCCCCCATTAGCGCCGATGGTGGTGGGGAAGGGGGGCTCCTCCGTGAGGCCTCGGGCCTGCGGGCCCCGACGGAGCAGCTGCACCTCCTCCACCGGGCCCTGCTCTCATTCATTCCCCCCCCCAGCCCCCGCGAAGGCCGCAGCTCCCCGGTGATAAGCGACAAGCTCCGGTACCCGGCAGTCGTCGGCGACCCCGATGCGGTGGAGTCGGGCCCGGTGCGGAGCTCTGCCCGCGGCGATCCCGCTCCGGCGATGGCTGACGTGGAGCCGCGCCCTCCCCAGGCCACATCGATAGTACGGCGGCCTGAGTGGGACACGTCTCCCGCCCGCACGGCGACGCGAAAGGGGCGGGGCCGCCTTGGGCGGCCCCGCCCCTTTCGCGTCGCCGTGCGGGCCGGGAAAGGGTGAGGGTTGGACCGCCACGAGAGAGGGAGGAGGGGCTTCCGCCTCTGACGTCATGGCCTCGTGGTACAAGGGCAACGCTGCAGGGAGGCGGGGTTTGCCTGCGCAGGCGGGAGAGAGCGGTAAATTACGGGGACGTCTTCCGCAAAAATAGAAATTAAAAAAAACAAAACAAAAACCAAACCAAACACACAAACCAACAAAATAAAGCGAAACCCAACCAAAAAAAAAAAACCCAACCCCCTAAAAAAATAAGTAGAGGAGAAAAAAAATGTGAATAGAGGAGAGGAAATAAATGGGAAAAAAAAATAAATGGGCTGGGGATAATTAGGGGGGAGGAAAGGAAAGAAAAATAAATAGGGGGAACATAAAAATAACGGGAGAAATAAAAGAAAAATAACGGGAAAAAATAATAATAGAAAAATACTTTTTTAAAAGTTAATAGAGTAAAAAAAAAAAATGAAGGGCAGCTTTGTCTACTGCTTGAAACCAAACACACAGCCCTGCCCTCGCTATTCTGTTAATATTTTCAGAACTATTTAACTGGATTCAATCCAGAATTTAAGGCCCATTCATACTAGTTTTATTAGTTGAGACAAGATACAGGCTTTTTAGCAATTTACTTTTTTTTTTAAAGTCCATTGAGCAGTATGAAGCCACTACGTGCATCCACACCAAAACCCTTGTTTCTTACCTTTTTCAATATATTCATTAGTGAGAACAATAGGGTCATCCAACACAGAACATGAAAAAAATATGCCAAACATTCTTTTTTTTTTTTGCTTACACTACAGCATCGCCCCCATTTAGCACCTGGGGAGCCCCAATCCTACTGGGAAGTTGCTGTTTGTCCCAGGCTCCACGGCCACCCCTCCCTCAGAGGGGTCAGAACCCCAGCGACCCTCTCTGTCCGGGGGCAACGCAGAGCCCGGGGCTCAGGGGATGCAGAGGGGGAATTTTATGTTGTCATTTTGGTTCCATCTGAGCTAGAATTTTACTAAAGCATTAAAAAACTCAAAAAAAAAAGCAAAAACCAAAACACAATCTGGCTGGCAGCTTCACGCCCATTCTGCCTGCAGTGTTTCTGGCAAATGCTCGAAGCCGGAAATGTCTTTCCAACTCAAGTTTGGAGAAGACAACACAGGGAAACACACTGCATGCTGTTTGTTCCACAATTATTTCACCGTTTTGTAGGCATTTTAAACTCCCCTCAGCTCAACAGCTGCCAAAACCACCACATTTATAGACAACACGTAAATGGTCTTGATTTACGATGGCACCTTGATACGACAACGATACATTGTTCCTTCAGATTAAAAAAAAACCCAAACCCACAGCAGGTTCCAAGAAAGTGATTTATTTCCACTTGTCCTTACAAGTTAAAGACAGTATGCTTTTCATTAAAAAACAGTATCGTGTACTATTTAGAAAATGATTACACCTTTCTTGTCAAAGAAAATACATCCAATTATGGCCTCCTGTCTACCTTTTAAGGATAGGTGGGTTGGTTTCTTTCTTTTTTTAAGAGTAATCCTCAGAACGTCTCATCAGAAAACGCATATAAGGGGAGGATAAAGTTACCATCAAATTGATAAACGTTCCTGTATAATTAGACATATGTTAACGCAGAGGAACTCATCTACCAACTAGTGCTCCATGGGCTCCTCTGCCTTTTCTGCAGGTTCATCAGCAGGTGGAGCGGGCTTGAAAAGAGAAAAAAAATTAATATACGTTATAGAAGGGTAGAAAACAACGCTTGACAAATCAGCTTTATCCTGGATTGAGCATCATGAGCCCACGTCAGCAAAGAGCTTATCCAAAGTGTTACCCAAATTAAGCATGGAGCAGGATAGAGCTGGGCATTTGGAGACTAAGAGTGGCTCTTGGAGCAGGCATGAGAAACATATGTAGACACTTCTGTTGCAAAAAAATAAAAACCATGATTTGATCATAGATAAGGGAAGAAGATTACTTTGGAAAGGCCTGTGACCAATTCAGCGTAAATTGATTTAATATGCATCTTAGTCTCCAGCCAAGATTATATCGTTTTCATAGTAACTTCAGATTTAAAAAAAAAAAAAAATCACATCCCTAAAAAGGTACAATAATAGTAGAGAGGGTTAAATGTCATAAATATAAATACGAGATAGGTGATGTATCACGAAATGTTGTCTTTCAACAAAGCCTGTTTATTTCTGTCTAACACACATACCTTTCTCTGTGGTCTCTCCTCAAGACCTTCTAGGAATGGTGCTACATCATCATCATCATAAATGGTAAACTCCATGTCTTTGCCAACAATTCCAATGGAAACATTCTGTTAAGCAAAGTTTTAAAAAAAGTCAGAAGCATTTTTCTGCTAATAACTGTGGCTTTACAGCTTTCGCCTGTGACACAGATGGAAGTTTCCTCCTGTGATAAAGAGACTTGTTGAGCTGTTTGTGTCTATTGAAGGAGAAATGGAAATGTTGAAAAACACCCTCTTTCGTACTAGGGGAGTACGGGAAGGGAAGGGAGGCAGATTTACTCCCAACAAAATCTATTCTGTTTCAAAATCTTGTAAGAAAAATAATTTTTCAAGGATTTCAATTACTTTCAATGTTTTGTTTTCCTTTTAATAACATGCATAATTTTTCAAAACCACATATTTTAATCTTACTTTGCATTTTCATTATTTTAAGAGTTCTAAAAACCAAGGTGGGCTAAGAAGAAAAAAAATATTAAATATGGAAAAAGGGCAGATCAGCCACAAGCAGAACATCGATTAAGGGATATCCTTTGAATTTTCTTGTTCAGCAGTTCCTCAATTCATTGTCAGAAGTTTCAGCAACTTTTTGATGCTGGATTCTCAATCGACTGCTTGTGCATTACCTTCCCCCACCTCTCAGGTGAATCACTGATTGTACTTACAATCAGTACTTACATTGCAAAGTTGTGATGTATGTAGTTATAGCTGTATGTAATGCATCTTAAACACCAATCAAAGTTTAAAATAGAAAAGAAGCAACCAGGTAAACAATGTCTTATTTAGAGAAAGTATAGTTTTTGTTAAGAAAATTAGATCTGAGGTAATTAAGGAAAATGTAGATAAGCTGTTGACATGAGATGAAGATGATACTATCTATTGGTATTCAGTTTCCAAATTCCAGTGCCAGCCATACTGGCCAAGTGCCATGAATTCTGTCATGGTAATTTCTAATAACAGTAGCAGTAAACCTAGTATTTACCTTGGTGGTCAAATCCTGTTCAGCAGGAAGAGTCTCCCTCAGGGCACGCAGTCCATGTTTAACTAGCTCATTTAGATTACCTTAAAATGGTATCAGAAAGACATTTACAAAATGTATGGTATTATCTCTAGACACTCATTTCCTCTTCTTCCCATTCACAGTTGACAACTAGAAATATCAGCTTGACTTCCAGAACTTCTTCGGTATGTCTGGTACTGATCACAGAGCTGGTTATAAAAGCAGCCTCGAGAAACCATCCTGTCCCTACGTTTCTGGTCAAACGCATCTGATTTTGGCACTTGCCTTGCCAGTGATAATCACACTATTTTTTCCCCAAGCAGCCATTCAGTAGCCTCCTTGACACCGTTTCATATAAAAATAAGTCCATCATTTTAAATGCACCACCTAAATCCTACTCTGATATGGAAAGAATTGTTCTTTCCCTGGGTTAAACACAGCAGAGGCCTTTTATTTTTTTTCTCTGAGCACCACTTCTCTTTTCATTACATGTAATAAGCATCCAGATATTAGACATGAATATTTGTAACCTCTTCTCTACAATTTTGTCTTCATGCAGGTTGACACGGCAAACTTGGCTCCCAAAATTTGTCTTCCTATCTTACTAAATGCAAAAGAACAGAACAATAGCAGAAAACAATGGCTTAACTGATGCATATCGTTAAATAGAGAAGGTTTCATTACTCACAGTCAATAAATTCCGCCATGTGTCTCTCCAAGTAAGTTCGTGCTGACTGTGAACGAGCACCAATGGACATTGCTTTGCAGTCAAAATAGTTTGCGGAGGGACAAGTCTGGAAGATGTGAGGACCCATATCCTACAAAGAGAGAAAAAGACCCCACAGAACGTAAAACAAATGTATAAATTCATATTAAGTCTGCTGCTGAAACACAGTATTTTCTAAAACACTTTTGCTTCATGATATACACAAAGCTTATATGTATGCACATATATGTAGGTTTTGGTGGCAGCTATTCTGCTCACATAAAAAATGTTTCTCTCTGTTCCAGAAACTGTACTGTGCTTACGTATGCTTCCTACTTCATCGCTTGCAGGAGGTATTTTACACACATTCTGTCACAAGAGTAAAAACTTGCTGTAGATTTAACCACGCCATGCAGTATTTCAGGCAAGACAAGTTCCCTTTAACTTTCCTCATGCCAAAAATCTTGAGGTCAGAGATTCTGCATGTGCTGCATTAAGTGAACTGTTGTTGCTAAACAAGTAAGAGAGAAGCCAGTGATGACTTCCACATTTTAAATACTTTAAAAAGTATTTAAAGTAAGTTTTTAAAGATCTGCAATCAATAGTAAAATAATTACTGTCATCATGAGATCAATATTTTGATCCCTTAAAACACAAACACATCTGATTTTTGCAGTAACTCATTTTGCATTTTAAAGTAATTAGGTTTCTATTTTTGCAACTGTACACCTCATAAGTGTAGGTAGGATTAGCTATTAATTAACATTTTTAAAAGCTGTTTTAGGATAAGCTCAGGAGGTCCCAGCATCCCATGAATGTTGTGCAGTATTGAGAAGACCTCATGCAAAGCGTAATGGCACAGCGGGAGTGGGGGATGCAAGGATTGTGCACCATCCTGTGAACGACTTGGGGGTACGGGGGGATGAAAAATTGGACATGAACCTGCAAAGTGCACTTGCAGCCCACATCGACCCCCGCTACTCTGCTCGTACTGTGTCCAGCTCTGGGGCCTCCAGCACAAAAAAGAAATGGACATGTTCAGAGGAGAGCCGTGATGATCAGAGGGGTAGACGACCTCTCCTACAAAGACAGGCTGAGAAAGTTGCGGTTGCTCAGCCTGGAGAAGAGAAGGTGCTGAGGGGATGTTATTGTGATCTTTTAACATATGAAGGGGCTTAAAAGAAACACAGAGTTTTTACCAGGGGCTGTAGTGACAGGTTTTTTAAGGGGGTAAATGTAGTTTGGGTTTAAGGGAAAAAAAAAACCATTTACTGTGAGGGTGGTGAGACACTGGCCCAGGTTGCCCAGAGAAGTTGTGGAGGTGTTCAAGGCCAGGATGGACGGGGCTTTGAGCAACCTGGTCTAGAGAAGGATGTCCCTGCCCATGGCAGGGGGGTTGGAACTCAATGATCTTTAAGGTCACTTCCAACCCAAACTATTCTGTGATACGAAAAATTATTCCCCTATTCAGAGAATTATGATGAGTTTGCCTCTTCCATCTTCCCGTCTTATTGGCTACTTGTTGTATAAAATTACATTAAGCACATTTTCTTTTAAACCCAGAATAACTAGCGCAGCTTACTTACATCATAACCTGCAATGAGCAGTCCTACACCGTATGGTCTTCTGCCATAACGCTGTGTTGGTATCTGGGTTTCTTAATTAAACTAAGGAAACAATCTCAAAATAACACGTTAATTTTCCTAAGCCAAACAGAGATGCACCAAAACCATTATAAAGTCTTTGCAAACCTTTTTGCGGGACTGAAGATTATTTTCAAAAGAAACAAGTCTCACAACTTAATTGGGATACCAACTTCTTTTTCACTAAAAGAAAACATAACAATTAGCTTTCCTGAAATAACTGGGTGGTCCATTCAACCAAGTAATTTATGTCTTTGAGCTTCTTCCTGGCACCTGACAGAATACAAGGGCAGACAGAAGTTGCCACAAAAAAAAAAATCTGAGTGAGCAGCTGCAATCCAGTAAACAACGTATTCTGAACACTGCAGTCAGCTTTCCTCTCCCACCTCCAAAGGCATGGGGCTGCATGACAGAAAAACAGTGCTATGTTAAATGTCACACAGCACTTTATTGATTCTCTACCAGTTCAGTGCATATTATGGGATATTCTCTGAAAAAATATTCAAGTAATGTGAATAAAGAAAAATTAACTTTGAATTAACTCTTTAAATTTAATATGACTTTCAAGCTGTGACATATGAAAATCATTTTATGAACAACTAAAAACTATAGAAGTGTTACAAGTGTAAAAAAATAAAGGATACTGCTTCCAATTAGTGACACTAGGCGAGAAACTGGAAGAGGTCTATCAAACACAAATCTAGAATCCAGACACTCCTGACGCATGAAATTGCTAGGGGGAGGGGAAAAGGGAAAAAAAAAAAGAAGAAAAAAGAAATAAATCAAACAAACACATAGATGAAAGTCACAATGAGTTTTTGCCACAATACTAGTCTGTTATGGTAAGCACATTTTTGTTTCATCTCTGCTTGTTGAGAAAAAGGGTCAAAGGCCCATTCTATCATGACCTATCATTGTTATTTAGAAAGCTGACCACAGGCTTGAAAGAGTATTTTATTATTTCAACCATACAAATGAAAAGAAGGTATAAGTTCATGCAGGCAACAGAGAGGTCATCTGGACAAAAGCCACAATTAAATGGTAACATTTCTTTGTAACAATAAAGCAACTAAAATGTCTTATCAAACTGAGGAATGCTCCTTCCTTTTGTGTACATTTACCTCATGTGATGAAACTATGTGGCCAACAGGTAAAAAGCAAGCCCCTCTGAAGCTGACACACATAGCCATGTGTCTTATTTAATAATTTTCTTCAAGGTGGGTACACAGAAGCAGCTGCTGAAGGGAAATAAGCGATGCACTTTCTCAGGCTGTGTGGAAACCCCATCACACCGAGGAAGCCAGACAGGACTGTCTTACGAGTAATAAAACCAAAGAGCAAAATTCTGGGCAAAACAAATGATATTTCTGCCAACTAGTTAAAAATCTGCCAGAATTTCATGCTGAGGTCTTTGGCATAGTAAAACAGAGCCGTAACTCAGGACTAATCCTTAGCTGATCATAAAATTTCATTTGCAATAGTCTACAACTGAACTTTCCCTCATTATTGCAGAACTGTGTATGTCAACAACCCAGATACTCACCACAAGAGTCTTGCATCAGCAGTAAGTCCAGCAATGGAGATACCAATATGGTTGTCAACGTACAGGATTTTTTTCTGATGAGCTGCCAGCTCAGACTGTGCTCTCTGTGCATAAAAGGAGAAAACTATGTGGCGGTCTGAACAGTTTGCCAAGCACTGTGGAGAAATCTGCTAACATTTATAGCAACAACTGAATATGATCATGAAACAATAAAAAAAAATTTAAAAATTATAAACTTGCAACAGAAGGCAAGAAAAATCTAATTCCAGGAGCAGGAGACTATCAGAAAGAAAGAACAGACATTCACTCAACCTTTGTGTCTTACTTCTTAATAACTACAGGAGGTAAAAAAAAAGAAAAGGAATACAACTTTTAGAGGTATTTCCTTATTTCTGTCATCATTTTGTGAAAATCTGCTTTGCATAGGTACCAAAAGTATTTATAGTTCTATACTGGTACTCAAGCAATAGGAAACTGTGATTGCATTTACATCACACGTGGAACTTCTGACTGAGCAAAACTAATCTGACAAACCAAAACTTTCTAGTAACATCATTATCCCAAAAGCACTGTTTTGAAGTTACCTTTAGAGCAACCAGAACAGCATGTGTTTTCGATTTCAGCCCCACAGTAGCTGAACCTTGTTTCACAGCTTCCATGGCATATTCTATTTGATGAATTCGGCCCTACAGGAAAAAAAATCAGAATTAATAATTCTAAAATTAATCCTCTGTATCAATTTTCAATGGCTCTTGATTTTCAAACCTTTGATTCCCTAACTCCAACCGGTACATTGATTATGTAACACAGTTTAAGCCTACAATCAATAGACTTCCTCAATAATCTTTTGTAAATGCCTCACCATTAATCCACATAAATCTGGCCATCTCAAAGCTATTCACTAAAGGAAAGCTAGAAAAGAAAAGATGAACAATCCTGACATTATTAGAATTGCACGACTTTTGTCTCTGTCTTCAGGTGAATCACTATTTTATGCAACGTGATTCAAAGATGGAACTTCCAACTGAAGTTGGACACTTAACTTTTAATCGAGTTTCCTGAAGAAATGAGTCTTATGCAATTGTTGTGTCTCACCATCCATTCCCCAATAACTTCTGAACAAGTTATTAGTCAACTGCAGCAAAATCTGAAAGAGGAGTAGAGGTCTCAAATACAACTGAGTCCTCACAAATTCTGCAAAGGCAGCCAGGAGCTTTGCAGGGAAATGAGACAACAGCCTTTTATTTGCAATCACTGAGGGCAAAGTAGCTAATTTTCTGCACTCTGGTTGAGCAGCCTATGCCAAATAGTTAGCTTGTTCACTGCTACTGTGCAAGTGCTGCAACTAATAGCTGCAACACACACTTGCCTCCTACCAGTTGTGATGCAGCGGAATGTAGTAGCTATTACAGTGGAATGTACTGGGGATAAACTACAGGAAATCACCTTCTTTAGGTGTCCCATTAGTCCCATTGTTCACAAAGCATTATTACTTTTTTTTTTTAAAAGGCTTTTTATTTGATTTGTCTAGAGGTTCACTAGATGCTTAAAATACCCTAATGTTCCATTTCATTCACTAAGTTCTAAACCAACTTTCAGTAACATAGGATATTTCCTGCCTAAGAGCAGTACAGAATCACTGTGACCTGTCCAACATGTATTAATCAACTTTCATGAATGACTTGAAAGGCTGCAAAAGTGTGAAACCCCTTCTAGCCTTTAATCTTTTATTTCCTTTTCTTTACAACAGTATCTGAAAACATCCCCCAATAAAATATTATTACTCTTTTCTCCTGTATTAACAATGCCAAGAATTCGTATGGCATCATATCACTGCCTCACCTACAGGAATATACAGAGCAGTCATTGCAGCAGAGTAGCAATTTTAAATTCAGACCTTTGAATTTAAAGACATCAACCATCAACACTATTCATATTTTAATGCAAATTAACACAGTCATTAAGAAGGATGAAAACAGTTCAAAGCCATCTACAGCTATCCTGGTATCAACTAAAGAACATTCAAATAGTCAAGTTTGTCTTCATATAGGGTGGAAATTATGAAACTTCCTCTGTTACCATGCATGTTGAAAAATTTATCTTTTAAAACAATACTACTACATGATGAAGATTTTCAGTAGTAATACAAACCTACAAACTAATGATATATTGACTTTACAGTAATACAATTTGCTATTTGCATTTAAAATAAATATTTAGTTTTGCTAATTCTAGAACTAGTCAATTTTCAAGACTCTGATTTTCCATAAGTATCCTATCTTAAACTGTCCATACTGAGAGAAGAGGCAACACCACCTGAACTGACACTTGCTTTTCAAATTCTAGAATGTTTATTTTGAAGTCAACACAACCCACCTATGTTTTAGAACACAGTGTTTGTTTTTATTACCAATATGCAATGTGAAACTGATTCAGAGGTAATAACATTTCAAATTCACGTGCAAATCTCAATATAATCTTAAGTACAGAGATAGCACGAAGCCTCCCTAACATTCCGCCATGTGGGAAGCTAGGAACACACAGCTGCACAGACTTCTTAACCGAAGTGCAATGTAAATGGCATTACAAAATAATATGGCATTTAATCACTGACATATTCTAGCTCTCCATGTTATAAGCGTTATATGTGAAATTTATTCAACAGCAATGTTTGCAACCATTTCAATTTAGAAAAGTAAGATTTGTGAATTCGTACTATAAAAATCAGCATCTTAGATTACGGACATTGAAATAGGGGCTTACAAATAGGGGCAGTAAAAATTGTGTACGCAAAAAAGAGAAATAGATGCTGTTATGCCACACTTGGAGAAGTCAGCATATTCTTATTTAAGCACCAAATATTATCTTTTAATAATTTAATTTTGTTCTATACAATTTGAATAAAGTTCTTAATAATAATTAAAAAAAAAAGTTCTTCCCAATTGTAAACTAAATAACTCCTTTCCAATATTAGCTGGTGAATAAGAGAGAGAATGACCCAGCAGTAGTCTAACATTGCAGAGATTTAAGCTCAGCTTCATGCTTTTTTAGTATCTTCCTTACCAACATTTTATTATATGTTGGTAAAATGTTCATAGGATGGTCTGGGTTGGAAGGGACCTTTAATCATCATATCGTCCAACCCCCAGTCTTGATAGCATCTATTTTCTACCTCACAGGTACATTTAGAAAACCACTTGAAGTACTTTGAGGGCCCACCTAAGCACCACTGGGGCTCAAACACCAGAAGATGTGCTAATGGCTTTCTAGAAACCTGCCACCTGCAAGGCAAGGGAGCGGACTGCAGTGAGCTCTACCACCTCCACACAACCCACACTGCTCTGACACCGCTGCGGCAAGAGGGAAGGAAAATCAAAAAGCAAGTAAAGACCCAGTTAGCAAGTTTACAAAGATTTTACCTGCGGGCTCCAAACTGTGACATCGTTGTCATACTGGTTGCGAAACTAGAAGGAACAAAGTAAAACCCATCAGCGTGATTAACCAGCGAGCAGAAAGAGCGCTCCCCAATGAAATTCTGGCCGTGTTCTTTACGGGGGCAGCTAAGCAGCCGTGGCCCCCCTCTCTGCACCGTCACGCCGGGCCGCTGCGCCCCCCTCCCTCCCCGGGCCCCGCCGAGGGGAGCGCGGCCTCCCCCTTCCCCGGGCATCCCCGGGCCCCGGCAGCCAGGCCCAGGCCCCAGCACGGCCCCGCATGGCCCGGGAACTGCTTACTCACGGTCCCGCTCCCTCCTTCTCGCCCCCCTCGTTCCCTCTGCGCTCGCTCCGCGGCCCGGGCAGGGGGCGCGGAGAAGCCCGTCCCCGTCCCGACCCGTCCCGACCGCCCCTCACCATCCTCCTTCCCCCGACAGCGGCGCGGGCTCCGGGGCAGCAAGAGGAGGGGGACCGCTCCGGCAGTCGATCTCTCTGGACTGGCAGCGGCCAAGCAGCAATAGTCGCACTTCGAATAATCGATGGAGCCTCGCCCTGCCCCTGGAGCCGGTGGCGCTGCGCTGGTCCCGCCTCCCGGCGCATGCGCGGTGGCTCCGCGGCCGGTGAGGGGCGGCGGGCGGCGCAGCGGCGGGCAGTGCGGCGGTGTTCCTGCCGACGCGCCTCCGCTCCCGGGGTCCTCAGCCTTCCGTTTACAACACCCTGGCAGCTTCTCGGTGGGGAAGGTCCTGAATGACTTCCTTCAGGCTGCCCTGCCCGAGCTTTTCCTGCTGTTGGGTATTTCTCTCACTCAGGATCATGCCGCGCGGCTCTTAGCATTAAGGTTCCCGTGTGGAATACAAAAAAATTACTACTTGAGGAAAACTTGCATTGGGTAATTTGAAAATACTGTTTTTTCTTACTAAAAATCTACATTAGGCATTTTACTGGGTGCGAAGAAGCTGTAGCCATTTGAAAACTATTGAAGATAAAGGCGGTGACTTAAAAGAGCGTGTGCTATTAATTGTCTTTGTACTTTGAGAAAATCACCTCTGTGTTCTGTGTATTCACAGGATATGAAGAGCACGGGAACAAGCAATTGTTACAGCCGCTGTTACGAGTATGTTTTAGGTTACATGAGCACCTTGGCTACAGAGAGGAGTACGTGTGGATAAATTCAGTCCCAGTTAATATTTAAAAATTGTTTAAAAAATCCTCACCGCTGCTAACTTAACAAAAGCTACCTCTGAAACACCTTTGAGATTTTGTTCTCAGAATCGTGATTTTGTGCACAGATGTCCACAAGCACCAAGAAAGATACCGTAAACCACCAGTATCGGGTTTGTACTGGTTTCCCCCTCGCTTCTTTCCTCCCCTCTGAGGCAAACTCCATTGCTGTAGAGAGAGGGCTCTCTGTCCCGCCTACACGGGGTGGCGAGGATATGAATGAGACCTCCTGCTTCGGGAGGCTACAGAGCCCAATCCTACCTCTTCTAAAACCACTAGAAGAAGGTTTTTAAAGCTGAATTTCAGTTGTTGCCCCTTTATCACAAGCACACGGTTTATGAAGCAGAGCGCTTCTCAAAACCGCAGTTAAGTTTTCGTACAGTGTCCAGGTTAACAAAGGTTACAAGCTTAAGCAGTTCAGGGTAAAAAAAAACAAACAACAAAACAGCAAATGAAGACAGTTTGGTAGGAATAAAACAACAACCACTGTTAATCATGATGTAGCAGAATGGAAATCCTCTTACATTTCTGTTTTGGAAAAAAAAAAAAAAAAGAACACAGGAAGTCTCTGAAATTATACAAAGCTAAATGAGAAGCACTATTTTGAATTATATTAGAAAAATATTAATGTCTTAATTACAGCTGAAACGTGATTAAATTTCTGAATGGGTCTTTTTGTTCTCAAAATAAAGATAAAAAGCTACAAGTGTTTAACAAAAATGAATTGCTTATTGGGGCTCTTATTTTCAACAGTGTAAAATATTTTTATACAGTTGTAACTGAAAAATGAGTTAAAAAATTACTATGAGAACTCCTCTATAGGATTGCATGACTCAGGCATTAAGACAAAAGAGAATACGGCATTGATACATATTAATTTTTCAAACAAGTATCCAGCTGCTGAAGTCACAGTCATTAAAGTCAAACTAGTATTCTAATACCTTTTGATTGCAGGACCGATGACATTTCTCTCAGCACTAGAGAATTTTCTCTTTTTTCCCTGGAGAGGGCTACAGTGTTGTCTATGAAAAAAAAAAATCTAGAAATCTAAACAGACTGATTTAAATTATCTAACTTGTTTTGTTATTTTTACGCTCTCTGATTCATAAAAATTCATTTGATCTGAAATAACTTCCTCTCTTCAACCCTGTTTGGTGTGCACTGAAACAGGATATATAAACATTTTATTAAGTGAGCTGAACAGCTTTCAAGTTTCACTGAACTTTCAGTAAATATTCCCCCAGTCTCTGCTATAATGCCATTCTGTAATAACTTCCCACAGCAATAAGGGACTCCCTAAAGATCCGTTTACTCCACCTACAGGAACA
This sequence comes from Scolopax mira, assembly GCA_004320125.1. Lineage (NCBI taxonomy): Eukaryota > Metazoa > Chordata > Aves > Charadriiformes > Scolopacidae > Scolopax > Scolopax mira. The sequence continues at coordinate 125,640 of BJBW01000989.1, forward strand.
GAACAATAGACAGTTATTTCCTTTCTTTTGGCAAAAGAGAATTAGTTTTGATAGAACGCTAAACTATGCCAAGAGTCTCTATTGTTCTGTAAACATACGGCAAGTTATGTTAGGAACCAGAATTTTAGTTATAAAAGGGTGAGATTTGTAAAAATTCACAGAGAAAAATGGTAAAAGCTATATAAATGAAGAACTTTTGGAAGCCATACGAACTCTTGCATAGGTTTATTAAATAAAAACTTGAAATGTTTTCCTGAGTAATCTTTTTTCCTTTATTACATGGGTAGAAAAATATATTCAAAAGCAAACTAACCAGATGTCCAGTTATTACAAATTTATTCTAAAGCAAACTGATTCAGGTCACGTGACAGGAGGAGGGTGGCATGGAATGGAGCTCCTGCTGCTCTCCAGTGCTCCAGGCAGCACGACTGTTACCCTATTCCCAAGGCAGCAGCACAAGAGGATGTCAGAGGCAGGAATAATCTCTAGAGAGGGGAAATGCTCACAGTGGAAGGAAGTCATTCACTTCCTTCTGAATGCTCCTGCTTGCCCTTCAGGCTCCGTACCAGCCCTCTATAGGCAGAGCTAAAGCCAGTGGGTTCATCATGTATTTCTGATAACTTCTCAGTGCGTTGGTTTTTCACACAAAAAAGCACCCAAGCTACTCCCCACTGATGTATTTGAATGGAAAGTATAACACTTAAATACAAAATGACAGAAAGAAATGAACAAGGCAAAATCAAATAGCTCTTTTTCAGATAACAAAAGCACCAAATCAGAAAGGAAACATAGAATCATAGTATTGTCTAGGTTGGAAGGGACCTTTAAGATCATCTAGTCCAACCATCAACCTAACTCTTATTTTGCACAAATACGGCAGTTGCTGAAATTAGTGAAGTTAGTAGTTTGACAGTCATCCAAACTTCTTAGAAAATTTGCATGAAGGTCTTAAATGAGAGTTTCAGTGAAAATTAAATGATGTATCAGCATTATGTTGACCTCTGCACCTGAGAAAATGTCACCCTTTCTATACTTAATGGTGGCACAGTGGCCTGCATGAAATGATCTGACAGTTTTACTCAGCTTCATAGGAGATAAAAATCCACCTGACAAAAGGCTATGGCAACACAGCAGAAAAAAGTGTGACCAAGAGTGCCCAAGATGGTCAGAGAACTGCTACTGTTTTCTCCAAGCTGTGGTACGAGACTCTTTGATGAGGCAACGTGGGACATAACTTTACATTGAATTTGCCACGGCTGTATCTGCTCCATTATTAAATATCTACAAAACTATCCCATATTAACCATATCCCAAATTAATCATATTACAGGTATTAATTTCATAATACTAAAAGCTATAGGAAAGTGCATCAAATGTTTTCTTTGATAACAGTCCTAACACCAGTATTAAAATACGCTTGCATAGGCATGTAGCAGGTTTGATTTAAAAGAAAAAGAGGATTAAAGAAATACAAATTTAATTGTAGAGAAAAAAGTAAATTACAGCAGCAAACAATATATTGCCTACAGAAATCACACTATAAAAAACTACAGGACTGAAAAGTAAAACTAAAACTATACACACATTTAAATAAATCTGTGTTATGAGAAAAAGGTATTTTCTCACTTCTGGTTTCACAGTACCTCACCCTGATAATCAGGATCACTTCAGAGAAATGAATGCAGAATTGATAACTCTATGAAAACATGTTCAATACTCAGTAATGGTCTAATTAAATGTTAGGAATTATTAGTATGGAGAACAAAACATAAAGTATTATGATGCCACTGTATAAATCTATACTGCATCTGACACCATTCAGCCTTGAATACTGGCTGTGATTCTTGTTTCTCACTTTAAAACAATGCGGCAGTATTGAAGGCGCTGGGAAAAGTGGAAAGAATCATTCAAATTATGGAACAGCTTCATACAAAGAAAGACAGTAAAGAGTAGAAGCCTTCAGTCTAAAGAATGACAAGGAAAGGTAAGGAACACTTGTCCAGTCACAACTGGCACAGAGATGCTGCTTCTCTCTGTCCTCTAGCACTGGCATTGACATCATTGAAAGCAGCAGGTTCAAGCAAAGACAAGGCAGTACTTCCTGGGACATGTCGTATCTGTCTGTGAAAATCTTTGCACCTGAACACGTTGTGGTCTTTTGGTTGTGTATTGAGAGAGCAACTGGACAGATTTACAGACAAAACAACTTACAAAGCCACTTTACAATGCTGCTGATACAATGTTGGAACAAAGTGCAGTAGTGAAAAAATAGGTAACCTAAACCATGCATATACAGTCTCAAGAGAAATTAATGATACTGTTTTGTTCTACGTTATGTTTCCAGTGTAGTTATAAACAGCATCTGACATCTGAGCAATGGCAGGCATTGGTCTGCGGAGATTAATATACAGCAACTAAAAGGCAAGGCCATTACATCTCCTCTTCTGCTGATTCACGAGAGGAGTCAACATTCCACTCAGTCACCCTTTGGGACACCACTCACTGTAAATCTACATTAACCCTTGTGTTGCTGTGCACTATATTCCTGGAATTCTATGGCGGTTTTTTGGTAAAAGATTGGCTCCACTGCAGTCAGTGGTGGGACTCCCAGGGACTGCGTGTTTCATGCTACCTAGGCACCACAGATTGTAAAAGAAGAAGGAAATATCCTGTTATGCTAGAGTAGGAGTACAAGAGCGAATGAAGGCAGCCTCTCCATCCCTGTGGAGACGGGGAAGAGGTCCCAGGGAGATCATGGAGCCACTCCTGTCAGATGGGCAAGTGCTCACTGGCAAAGAGCAGCACCGTTACTGCTGAGCAAGCAGGAATGGGCATATTACTGTAACATTCAAATACCCTACTTTCATTTCTTTTGCCTGTATTTCATGAATCATGCCATATAGCTTCCTGCACTAGGTAGTTGTTTATGTATAAAAGTGTTATCAATTCACCTGAATCTTCCTCAAATTAAAAATAAAATAAAATAATTGCTTAATACATAGCAGTTGTTGGGAGTTTGACTATTACTATTGGGGGAAAGAAGTAGTCAGTATTGGCCTCAGGAGACTTGAAGGTACCGTTTGTGCTGAAGAGGAAGGATGATGTAAAGCTCACCAGCCAAGCAAAAGTCAGACAGCTTCTAGAGGAGGTGGCATAAGCAAGAACAGGCGGTAACCAAAAGTGAGCTGTGTTAGCCAAGTAACTCTCAAAGCCTTTATAACAATGCTACCCCATTCAAAAGAAACATGGGACACTGTAAGAAGCCAAGGACAGCAAAATCCTGAGACTTTCTGTCAGAATATAATTTGTACATTTAGCTCCCTTCTTTTTATTGTATGGTGAATGTCTACTTTATGATCAATCATTTAGGCCAGTATGAGAGGAGATGGATACCTTCTTCTGGAACAGAGTACAAGACCCTTAAAAATTATAACTGGGAGAATGAACAGAAGAGAGACCTTAAAACACTGGTGTTCTTCCTTCCCCTATTAAAAGAAAAGAAAAAAACCAAACAACAAAAATATGTCATCTTGTCCACTGTAGTTTACAAATACTGTAGGGCAGAAATGGCAATCACATTTGTTTCAGAAGACCTTTCAATTTGACTTGCAATATTTTCTTCGATTACATTTTCACTAATTTAGCCTGAAGTCACCTTGGTTGATAATCACTTCACATGAAGTGCCTCTTAAACTTCTCAAGTCATTGATTTGTGTCTTTTGATTTTAATGCCACAAACCTGAATCTTAATCTCTAAAATAAATCTGGGTTTAAATAATGGCCCAAGCACCCTTATTCCAGACTGACATACATACAACCCTTTCAGTTTCATGCACATGGGTTTGTCTCATCAAAATAAGATTACTTAATATTAAATTGGGTATTTTTATGAAACTTTTTGGACTGAACATTTTAACTAAGTTTTTTTGAGAACTGTCTTTCTCTTGACAATGTGAACAGTCCATATTTGAATTTAATGCAGAGTCTACTTCATTAATAGATATTTTATAAGGCAAAAAGTCTACTCAATTGTAAGCATTCATGTACAACACTGGTTATATTTGATGACATTTTCATCAATTAGGTTACATCCAAGGGCAAAAATTTGACAGCTGCTATATATATATATATATACACACATTTGTCTTTAGAATCATTTAAAGATGATCTCAGAAGTGGTCACAAATAAAAAAAAAACTCTATTGTTTTGTATTCAGTACTGTAAATAGACAACAGTAACTTGTCTTTATAAATTCCTTTCCTACTCTTTTGTGAGTTTCTCCATAGAGGTGCAGACACCTCTACTGAGGCCTTGCATTCATGTTGCCAAAGGCATTTTTTAACATTTTTTGAACTACTGACCAATTTAAAACTCTGGAATATTTTGTCATGAAAAATGTTAAATACACAGATTTTTAAACTCTATTCCTAATTTTTAAAAATCTGTCTCTTTTGTGAACTGACATTGCTTGCCATTTTCAGGACAGGCTTTCGGGGCAACTAACTGTGTTTGATCATCAAAGCTGGCTGAGAGAGACCAGGCAACGCTGCAAGCAGGCTAAAGTAACCCCGGTGGAAAGAGCTGCAGCGATGAGGCTGGTTCTTTTTGTCCAATTCTGGAACAAACAAGGGGCACAAGGTTCAACACAGTAAAGCTGTTGTAGCATATCCTGGTCACGGAAATAGTTTTTATTTGTATGTTCTTGTTCGACTAAAACAAAAATATACTTAGAAAGAAATTCACATCTAACTAACTAACTGATCTAACTGTCAGTTATTTCTTGGATCTGAAATTTATTTCTTCATTCTGAAGGAGGGTGGGTTTTTGTATTGGACTAATTCCAAGATAGAAAAATCTATTTTGAGCTTGCTAATCTAGAAGTTCTGATTTAAACAGTGTACATAGTACTGTCTGAGTCACCAAATGGAAACTGAAGAACTATTATCAGAATTTATGGGAGTATTATGAAATATATTATTGGAGTTTTATGAAAATCTGTTTTTTATTTCAATAAAAAAGAATGGCAGTTATTACTTTAAGGTTCTGAGGATAAAAGATTAATTTCAGTGTGCATATAGCTGCATAAACTGTTTCAAATATATGAATTGCTACTGTTGATTCACATTGTTGGAATTATTTTTGACTATAACTGAATCAAAACCAAAGTGTAATCAAACACTCAGCAGTAGATATATAACATTTGAGACAGAATCTATGAATTATATACAAGTTCATGAATGAATACTATATTGATTATATTAGTGAACAAATTTTTCAAAATTTTTAGCTATGAAATAATTAAGTATAATTGTCAGCAAGGGTTGGAAATCACAGATAGAGTGATACAGAGATAAAGTCTTTATATTCCATGAGACCACTAATGGATCCCATTTCCTTATGACAGACATTATTGTCATATTAAATTAATGACTAGACAAAGTATTACCTTTGTAATTATGCATTTATATTTCATAAATATTTTAAAATGAGTACTTATATGTAGATCACATAATAAAATATTCACAGTCTGGTTTTGCCCCACCTATTATTGCCAGAAGTTTCTTCTTGAAAAATGGAAAAATGGAAACACATTCACATACAGAAATAAATTCACCAGAGGCTAAAAAAAACCCAACAAAACAACAAAGAAAAGAAAAGAGAGAGAAGACCCTAGGAATGATTTATTATTCCTGGCAAGACATTAAGGATTTCTGTGACACTTTACTGGCATTTTCAAGTTTCATGGGAGTGTTAAGCTTCTTGTAATAGTAATTAGTTAGGCAACATTTCTGGTATTTGTTGACCACGCTTTTAAAAAAGTGACTCAACCCATTCTTAGTATGGACGCAGGTTTTGATTAGGAAACACTACAATACAGAATTAATATGCATGAAAAAATGAATGCAAGAGTAAGTTTAAGTCTTAAAAAGTCCTGCTGTCATCAGCCTTTTTTCTTTTTTTACAGTTTGCCAAGCTCCTAATATTGCTACATGGATTTTAACAACTTTGCTGTCATGCATATCCCTGTTTTCATAGGACAAATTTTATTTGGCACTGCCATCTTTATTGCATATATTCCTAAACTAACAACAATGCAGGCAGAAATCTAAGCCTGTCAACAAATATGAGAGCTTCTGGCAGCGTTATGTCCATTGTCTGCAGTCATTCTGACAGATCACTGAGCTCAGACAGTGCATCATACATCCTTAAAGTAAGAACAAATTCCATTGATGTAAGGATAATTCTATATCCAGAGTACTTGGCGCAACCCTTGGCTTCTAACCCATGGCCTGGTCCATGGAAGGATTCAGTGATGGGTCTGAAGGGCTCTAAATTAATTCCAGACATGCTCAATATAAACCTGCCTTGAAACTAGCTAGCGAGTATCTTAAAATCCCTGCAGTTGTTATTAGCACATCACTATTTAGTCAACACATCTGCACATCTGTTTTTGATTTTAAGAAGTATATATATCAAATAAATTTGTGACTACAGATGTCTCATTCACAACAGATTTTGTGGCACCAAAATATTTTTAAGCTGTGTTTATCACATCATTAAATGAACAGGAATAATATTTCTTCAGACCAAAGGTATTACCAAATGGAAGATTTCATACTTGGAATAGAGAAATTGAAAAATAAAAAGAAAAAAGAAAGAAGACAAAGTATGAAATCAGAAGACTATCTCTGCATTTGTATAGACTCTTTCAATTGTCTTACAATATTTAATAAAAACAGGAAAATATTTTCCAGGTTAGAAATTGAATAAATATATTAAGATTTTGAAAAATGACCAGTAATAGAAGTTATCAATTTTATATTATGCAACTTGAGATCCATTAAGGCAATACAATTACCAGAAATCCCTTGATACCTCCTTGTTTCATAGCAAGCAGCAAACATGAGTGGTTTTGTATTTATTTTTAATATCATGCCCAATTATATAGCTGAAAGTTGCAAAATAAGCTATGCTCAAACAGAATGCTTTTATCAAATTACATATTCTATTAACTTCACACAATACTCAGCACAAGTCATTTAGTTTTTGACAAAAATAGTCTTCTTACCACTAAATCAAAATGTTAATTTGTCTAGGGTAATATCCAAAACCCACTCATACAATGTAATTTAGAAGTATGCCCTGATACTGCTTCCTTATCAATAATTATCAGTCTTCACTCAGGTATACAGCCTGCCTTTTGATAATGTAGCTTTCAGCTGAAGAGATATCAATATATATTTCTAATGCAAATCAGATTCATTAAATATTTTTTTCAGAATATATTCAATATGATTTTTAAAATCCAGTTTCTGAGTTGCAGTATCAATGATTTTTTTTTTTACTGACCTCAACAAGACACAATTTTACTTAGATCTTGAACATCTAGTTGATAATCAAATTTAAATCAGATTAAGAAAGTATATAAAATATAGTTTATTTCTGCTTTTATTGAAAACTCGTGGGTAAGTGTGTCTATCTCCAAATTTTACATCATAGCATTTGCCTTTTAAATATAAAGGATTGATCTAGATACTGGGTAGCAGCCTGCAAGAATATATTTGTGAATGGTTTTTTGAGTTTTAGCCCAATCTGATTAGCAGCAAAGAAGAAAAAAAAATCAAAAATATAACAGGAATTGACAGATAACAACTTTATTATGTACATTTCTATTTTTACAAAAGGTTCCAATAATACAGTACCATACAAGTAAAACGAGAGCAGTACTTCATTGCTTAGGAGTAGTTTACCTCTCCTTTAAGAGTCTTTTGAGCATTGGTATCAAATTTACCAACTTTCTCTGGTTTCTAGCCAGGGATGAACTCGTTATACGATCACTTCTACAAAGTTAAGTGAATGTGAATGTTTCTCAGCTCAGAAAATGCCATTTCTTAAGTTGCACTGATGCAGGTATGCATACCACCATTTTAAGGTCTTTAAATAGTTGGTAACAGTTTTAATATATATATAGTTCTGAATATGTTGTTCTTCCATACTTTTTCTTTCTTTACGCATACCTCTTTCCAAGATTAGTATAAGTTAGGAGGGACATTCTCAAATACCATTTCTGACCACTCAAAAAGCATTCAAAAAAACAGAGGAAACAACTATGATATTCAGATCCTACTTGAAAAATATATTAACAAAGCCTTCAAGATACAATTACTATAGTATCAACAAAAGCAAAGAAGCCACCAGCCCAGAAGTGCAGCACTGAAACAGCTGTCAAATAGATTGAGCTCGCAGAGGAACCCAGCGCCATCCAGGAAATAGAGCAGAATTCCAGACAATGAGGCCAAGTTAAGGAAAATTGGCTTTTCTGTGTACCACATGGCAAATTATGTCTGCTTGGCCAAATAAAATTGCCTCTTATTTGTTCTTCTATTAATTAGGGTATTTCTCTGGTACAAAAATTAAAATTCTCTGGGCTTTGGACAAAGATAATAAAAGGACTTCAATTATGAAGTTGAACAGAGAAGTTCAACAAAAAAGTTGAAATCTTGTCACATCTGCCTTATGTTCTTCTTTAGCCATCAGAATGATCATAATTATCCTATTTTATCTTTAAAACAACTCTGAAGATTAGAAAACACATGGATGGACGACATGAATGCATCTGTCTCCTTTAACAGTTGATTACAAAAGGGTCTGGAAGACACACAGGAGCATTTCCTATTTACATCCATGGGAAGAATAAGTCTTGATTAACCATTTTATTGTAGAAATGTCTCCAGAACATTGTCATGGACTTCCTGCTTGTGATAAAGATGCCTGAAATGACAAAATCTGTTTTCCAGGTCATTCAAGAACCCAGGCAGATTGCTAGCAGAAACGTCTTATACCTGACATACTATACTTCTGGGGAGGACAGCATACTGCCTTCTGATCTCAAGCCACCCAAGGACAACTTCTAACCAAGACAGCGAGCATTTGTTACAAAGATGTGGAAGAATGTGTAACTAGAAGAACATTCTAATAATAATATTGCTCAGACTCAGCTACAAAAAGTCTATACTTCAAAAAAGGGCAAAACTTGAGTAAACAACCAGTAGAAGAATAAGCTGTTTCCTACCACTTCTGCTTGTTTCTGGTACAATCTTCCAGTTTACACTCCTTTGTGGTCCATAATGCTCCTTTGGAATGGATGCTAAAGAATGTCTTTCTTTATGATTGTTTTATTTTCCTTGGAAACATAAAAGCCAAGAAAATTGCCTAAGAAATAAGGAGGGGGTGAAAGCTCAGACTGCTGTCCCTGCTGCATCAAGTGAGGCATGCAGGATTGTTCTAGATGACATATGACCCTCAATAATTGGAGTGTCAAACTTCTGGCAAAAATCTTTGGGAAGTAATCTGATAAAGGTCACCAGATGGTCAAAGATCTTGTGGATATAGTTTGAGAAGCACACAAGGTAGTTCCAATGTGGAATTAAAGGAAAGCTGAAGAGTTCATTCTTTTATGGAGCACAAGTACGTCAAGAGTTCTTAGAAAAGTAGCTTTGAGAAGTACTTGTGAAGCACTGACGGGAGGTGAAGATCCAGATCACAGGGAGATCTCTTCCTTAAGAACATAAAATGGCAATAGGCTGTGATAGGGCTTTCTCAAAAACAGGTAGTGTGATGGTGCAGGTCTGACAAGCTTCTCCTATTGCCACAATGGCCGTGGAATCAATCTATTACTAAGGTCTTGCTCAGGAATCAGAGGGTCCCCCTCGAGAATCAGGGGTTTTGTCTTTGTCTGGAGTACAGCTCTTTCCCATCCTGACTGAAACAGGGTGTTCAAAAGCAATTCTATGGTTGTGTTGAAGGGATTTTGATGCTACTTGATCTTGAAGAACCCACAAACCTAATTAAGAAATACTCCTGAAGCTAATGCTAATAATCTTGGTGGGTAAAAAGAAGTTGCTCATGGAATATGGGCTATCAAAGCAATGTGAATGACTACCTGAGATTAAGAAACAATTGCCAAGATCAATGCACCTCTTGAAATCCCAAAGCTTAACATAAACAAAGTAAAATAAAAATACTAGCAGTAGCCAAAACTCTCTTAGCTGTAAAAAAAATGAAAAAGTTTCTAAGTTGGGAGTCGGCTTTCCACACACCACAGGTACTGTATGAAATGAGGAATCATTTTGACTCAGTAGACATTTAAGATCAATTGAGTAGAAAGAGGATTGTGCTTATTGTCACATGGACATTATGCCGGGGGTTGATACTTCTTGCATGCTCCTACTGCTATCAATAAAATTACCTGACATATAATGCTAGGTACAGATATGCTGTCAGCATGAGCGTAAACACAGATCAGCTGATAAAGAGAATATTGAATCCTTACATAATTCAAACAAAGTATATTATTAATCATCGAGGAAGCTTTTTGAGAAAACTAGCCCTTAGAGTGTCCATAGCCTATCTATATGGAAAAAAGGAAAAAGGAGGGGAAAAAAAATGGAGAAGGAGGAAAACAGATGACGCAGTTCCTTATCAGAAGAAATGTCTTTCGACTCTTGGAACTTATTGTTTGCATTCCATGTCTAAAAAAATTACACTTGCATTTGTGAACTACGTTCAGTGTTTAAGTAATTAATGATACATAGAATGTACCTGATTCTATTGGTTAAGGTTCACGTAAGTTAAAGGAAGTTAAATTTCTACAAGTCATTTTGCCACTTAAGATAAACTTTCCAAGTAATTGGGAAAGCACGGCCTGACTTCACAAGCATCTTATAAAATGTCAATTTATAAAAATAGTTTATATATGTTTCAGATTAACACAAACAGAAAACAAATGTACTTGTGCATACTGCTCTGGCAACTGGAATCTTGTCACCCTATATATAGTAAAATAAACTATTATATATTCATTTCATTTATGTCCCAATACATCTGCTATAAAACCAAAGGCTTTTAGCTAGACCTCTCAGAAGCATGATCCTGTTCATAGATCATTATTGCCTAAAGCCTCAGTATAAAAAAAATATATATACCAAAGAAGCATTCCTGCCTATGCTCTCTAAGGCTTTTATTTTATGGGCAGTGTACAGAATTGGGCCTCAACTCCAAACCTGAAAATTCCTTCGTTATTTTAAATTACATGCCAGATTAATACATTTTACAGCAATTCAATGTTTTTCTATTCAGAAGTACATTAATTGCACCATTAGATTTAGTACAGACCTATTTGTGTAGGAGACCTGGCTAGAGAGGTAACTAAGCAGGATACATCCCAGGATTTCAGTTCAGAATATAATTGTTTCATGTAGATTTAAACAACTCATAAACGATGAAGTATACAATATGAATCGGGAAAATGGTAATATTTTTTCCCTAATATATCAGAAAGAATTGAAATTTTAACTAAATATTTCCTTAAAACTGGAGTGCTGTTTTTCTTTTTCCCTCCACCTCTTTCGGTCTTGCACAAAAAGTGGGAAGGGAACATGTTAATAAATAAAAGCAAAACTAGATTTATGTGAAAAAGAGAGATTCCTCACTTTTCAGCATTAAAGAAAGCAAACATGCCAAGTATGTAATATTTTAATGAATAGAGCTATTTAAGTAGCTTTACAGTAAGTAATTAAGGCCAAAACTGAAGAACATAAAATCTGTTTCAAGTCCAACCTTTAACAATACTACCTGACATCTGATGTTCAGTTTTCAATATAAAAGTGCCTCAGAATTAACAGCAGCAAGATGAATACATAATGTAAGCAACTTCAGTTAAAGTATGTCACCCAGCTTCTTTGAAATCTTTATATATCTGATAATGAAAGCAGTGTGTAGTGTTTTACATTCCAAAGACCACATGAATCTAGGAGACCTACATCTAGGAAACTACTACATTGCAATAAGACTTTTAAAATATTAAAATAATTAAGCCTTAAAAAACATAGCGTCCAGGAATAATGAATTTTCAAACCAGTATCAAGCACACATTGGTAGTAAGCAATAATGATTATGAGTTTCAGCATCTTTGTAATCAGCAGCTGTCACAGAGAAACAGATTACAAATCAGCAAATGTTACAAATCAGCAAGTAAGTAAACAATAATAAAGGGTAATACAGATACCTGTTCACTTCATTTACTAATCATACTGTTTGTTCATTATGTTTTTGCTATGTTTATATTGGCATAATATTAACATTCAATAAACATTCTAATTCTAGTAAAGAAAAACTTTTGAATATAGCAATACAAGTAATCAAGTAAACATAATACTGCAGTTTGTTGTAGATCTGTGCTAGCGAAGACTGTCAGTGAAATTTTTTATGTGATATCTGTTGCTCTTGAAAAAAATTATTTACATCCTAAGGAGATAAAATCCTCTCTAACTCATTTAATGGTCAATGCTATGCTAATAGTTATAATAAAACAAGATAATGCATTTCATGTAACTTGCAATTAATATAACGTTTTTTCCAAATGTAATATAAATTCCACCAAGGTTGAACTAGAGAAGTCTTCAGGTCTCAAAAATCCCTCAAAATTTTCTCCTGTGCTTCCATAAACTTTTGTATAATTTAAACAATCACAACAGAAATCATTATGGAATGGTATAAATGATATTACATGATAAACAAGAAATCAGTTAATTATGTAAACTTATATGTAGTTCTTCATTGATACAGTGTTTGAGTTTGTTATATTAAGCATCAGTAATTGCTATGCAATTACTACTAACTGAGTAAACTTCTGGGTTTCATTACTAGGTGCTGGGAAAACCTATTGCTGTGTCCAGTTAGCTCTCTTTCAAGGTCCTTTCATCTCAGGTTGTTAATTTAAACACAGAAACTCCAAAGCAACGAAAGAACTCCTCTAAATTTGTTGCTTTTGTTTTTGCACATCACTTATTATTCTTTTGTTGCAATAAAGACCCAACAGGTGCACATGGCTGACAGTTTCTAGATCGTTACTTCGTACCCCAGTATGCTGGATACATTTTAGCTATAAACAAACACGTATAATTTAATCAGCTGAAGTTCATATACAGGCATTATCTAGATTCAGAATTTGTAAAATTTCCATAGCATACCGTCATTTTTGCTTACATAGTCAATTCAGATATGTCAGCAGTATTTTCTAAAAGCTGCTATTTATTCTTACTCGTAAAGAGTATTGCCCAACAAAACCAAACATCTTGGAAATATTTAAGTATGTTTTCACATACAGCTGTTTCTCCTCTTGCCTAAAGATAATAAGCACTAGTTTTGAGCACAAAAATAGCTAATTTAAATGATCAAGCCACTTACCTGTTACTCCATCTTGTGAAACTGCTTGCTGCCTGCTTAACCTACATTTCTTTCCTTTGGACAACCAAATACAATTCCTCAATATTTGTAAATAATCATGATGTATCATGATACCATACAGAGGAGACAAAAGCAGTAAACCCATCAGTTAACAAAAGCATTTCAAGTCCTTAGATGGTGTGTGGTTTCTGATGTGGTAAATTCAGGCCCCGAGCTGTCTTAAGCCCAAAGGAAGCAATGGGTTCTGCATTCAACAAACTGCGGATGGTGAAGGGGAGTGGAAGCTTCAGCTGAGATGCTGAGAGCAGGCTGGTAAATTACTGCAATTGGACACAGTACTGACAATGAACGCTAAACAGTTTTGTTGAATTACGTGAGGAAGTAAAGTAACTTTTAGCTAAATAATTAGACTTAAATAGTAAAGATTATTGAGACAAGTTGTTTGAAATTGGAACACTTTTCACAGTGTGTCGTGACTTCCTGGATAACATGTAAAACTCAGGTTATGTGTGATGAAGAACTTAGTCTGAACAATTAATAAATATAAAATTAACCTAAGAAATGCTGATGCCATGCTTAGATTAACCATAAACCATTTTAAAACCAGACGATTTCCGTCTCCTACCATAATTTATTCTGTCCACTTTTTTACTTAGACAAATTCCTTCTGCGGTTAGAAGGACAAAATACTTCCACAATAATAAGATAACTAGCTCAACTGCATAAATTTTTAATTTTTTTAATCTCATGTTCAATCTCCAGAAGAATTAGTTACTAAATCACAATTACAGGATTATGTTACATTTCTCCTTTTGTGGGGATAAAAAAAGGAAGTTTCATATACAGGTTTTGTTGTGGAGATTTGCTTACATAGCCTGTCTTATTACTTAATTTAGCATTATTACTTTGGATGTTAAAATAAAATAATCTCCAAACATTTTAGAAGTCAATATAATTATATGTAATAGTTTATGATAATCTTTGAATCCTTAGTAGTCAACGTAATATTTTTTTTAATTAAGAGGCAAGATATTGTACATATTTCCTCATATTTTCTGTCAGAGCACTATTATTTAGACAACTGCAGCCTGATAATTTCAGTCAAAGGTTTCAGTTTTATTTAATTACAAACAAAACAAATACTGAATATGTCAGTACAGTTTTTCTTCTAGGTCCAAGCTTTTACAATACTTACCATAGGAAAGCATAAAGTATGATGAACTTCTGAATACACCAAGGCCTATAAGGGTTTCATACACATAACTGACTGAAATAATACAACCGAACAAAATAGTTGAGATTATATTTAAACATGTGTTGAAACACAGGCCAGACCCTGAAGAGGCGTAACTCAGCACAATTTCATTACTGGGCTGTTGGCAATCTAATATAATTTCAGCAATTTAACACAATTTAAATGCATGTTAATTAACAAGGACCTGTCTTAATGTTTTAGGGTCAGTAAATTTGGTATCTGAAAGACATTGAAATGAGAGAAGCCGACTGAATCACAGCACGGTAGGGGTTGGAAGGGTCCCCTAAAGCGGGCTGCACAGGAACACAGACAGGAACACAGGTTTTGAGTATCTCCAGAAAAGGAGACTCCAAAACCTCTCTGGGCAGCCTGTGCCAGTGCTTGATCACCCTCAAAGTAAAGTTTTTCCTCATGTTGAGGTGGAATTGCCTGTGTTCCAGCTTGTGTCTGTTGCCCCTTGCCCTGTCACTGGGCAGCACTAAGAAGAGCCTGACCCCATCCTCTTGACACCCACCCTTTAGATATTTCTAAGCATTTGTAAGACCCAGGTCTCCGAATCATTCAGCTAACTTTTCCCCCCCACCTCTCCCTCACAATAAATGACCTGACTTGAACTGATTTTGATATTTTTCAGAATATATTTATGTATCTGATGTTCACTTTTTAAGGCAGACTTCTCTGAAAAACCAAACCAACTTCTGAATTAGATTTAATCTTCAGCACTATTAACGAGCAGAGTCCATAAAATGCCTCTATTTCCATTCAAGATAGAAATTCCAATCAACAAGTTAAAGACTGAATTGCCATAGAAATATTAGTATGGATTGTTAAGTTTAATGATATTTCACTGAAGATCTTATAGTAAAACATGACTCAGCACAAACTAAACTTTTTATAGAGATGCTACAGATTAAGAAAGTCACCTTAATCTTCAGTTTTGCTTGTACATAGGATGATAAATTGTACTAGGATCTGGCAGATCTACTGGGATCTGGCAAACTGGGATCTGGCAAAAATTTCACATTTAACAAATTCCTGCATTTTTATTGTAAAAAAAAAAGAAAAAAGAAACTTATACTGCTATTCTCAAAATAAGCTCACATAAAAAAGATCAATACCATGTATAATCACACAACTCTCAAACATCTTAAAGCCAGAATTTTGACAGCTACTTGTTGAACTTCATAGACCATTATCCCTATCAGGAAATAAGCATCCAAATTCATGGTACCTCGGTAAAGAAGTTCAGCCACAGAAATCCTCATTTATTTACATGGGTAATTTCTAAATCACTTCTCTTTCCAAACTACTGACTTACTCCATATTGCATAAAAAGTTATGCAATTCCATTAAAACTTTCCATAAAGCTAATATGAAGTGTTAGACTACTAATGTTATTTAATGGAATACGCAGATTATACATAGCCTGACTATTGAAATCGCATCAGCATCAATGGATTCTAATTGCAAAACATTACGTATCATTGCTTATTGATATTTTTATCTTTAAAATGAGAGCTAGGGTATGATCACTACATTTTAGTTGGAGATGCACATGTTGGTCCACTTGCAAAGAGTCAATTTGTTCAGATTTAGAGGCTGATTTCTTAGATTTTAAAAATGTAGTAGTTTTTACTACTGCAAAACAAAAGTATGGGCACCAGAAAAACCTTGAGACCAGATGAAGACTTGAGTCCTTCCAGTTTCTAAAGAGTAAGAGTTTAACTAGGTTCATACAGTATTTCTGCTACTCAATAATTGTTCCTCAAATTTGTCACTGTTGAGGTACAGCTTGGAATCTGCTATCACACTGTTATTTTCATTCACCAGAAATGGGAAATCTCATCTAACAATGGCCTATCATAGCAACTCCATCTTTCTAGTGCCATCAACCATACTTTTAAAACTGACTAGTGCTATATCCACCAGAGATATCTTATCATGCAAGGAACAACTTTTTTCTACTACTTCTTTCCAGTTTTCTTTGCCATGTGCCTGTTTTTGACAAATTAAACTAAATAATGGAATTTGCAGTGAATTTATCTTTACTGTGATATGATGAAGATCAAAACATTGTGACACACCTTTGAAACTGACTGCTTTGCTTAATGTGGAATGCAACTGCATCTCTCTTTTTCCCACCCTTAGACACAACCAATACATCAGCAACACCTTATTGCAAGTACACTTGCAATCACGCATAGCAAACACACTTCCATAAGGAGCCTCTTTTCACTGAATTTCACTGGATTTTTTAGAGTTGGAAGGGACCGTAGAGATGATCTAGTCCAACTCCCCTGCTGAAGCAGGATTGCC
>BJBW01000989.1:142479-178737 GCA_004320125.1 Scolopax mira
TCCATGACCTCCCTGGGCAGCCTGTTCCAGGGCTCCGTCACCCTCACTATGAAGCAGTTTTTTCTCATTCTCTTTTACCTGTATGTTTTTTTCTTCCCTTAGTAATTCCATCTTGGTACGCTTCAGCTGCTTGTTTCCATTATGTCTGGCTGCCTATGAACCACTGCAGCTCTTTCTAGGCCTTTAGCGCTGAAGACACACAAACTTCTTAGCAGTTGATATCCTAGCCTGCTTTTAAGGGATAGCACATTACACACCAATAAACCTGAGATCCCCCAGGCAGTGCTAGTTGCCAGCTGTAGCACATTTCTACAGTTTACCAAACAGAGCAGCCACAATACAAACTTCGAAAGATGATAATAAATAATGCCGGTGTTTTTCCAAACATTCATTCAAGATTGGTTAAGATTTGATTCCCCTCTGTGAACTACACTTCTGGAAGTGTCAAATTTATTTTATTTGTTGGGGTTTTTTTGCTGACTAATTATACCTGTAGTAATGCCATTTATTCATTTATTCAAGCATCTGATGTAAAACTGGTAATAAAGTTGAGGTATGCAGACAGTTACTGTCTGTACCACTTTAATTGTCCTTATATATTTACAAACTAATTTTGCAAACTGTGGTATTCAAAGAAGAAGTAATAAAAAACATGGCATTCAAACATCATTTTACTCGTGGATATGAATGAAAGAAAAGCAGTAAGTGCAATAATTTATTGACTCCGAGCTCCAGCACAAGATACGTCCTCTGTTCTTTTTTTTTTTTTAACACACACTCTCCACTATACCAGTAGCCAGGTAGTAGAATATTGTTCCCTCAACAAGGCATCAATTTACCCAGGTATACACAAGAATTTCTAAGCAAATGATCCCAGATTATGATCAGAAAGCCAAGATATTTAAACCACATAGCTGGTTTAAATTTCTTTTGCTTCCAATTTCAAAGCATACTTTCTTTAAAGAACTTCATTACATCTAAGTCCACTATTAAAAATGAATCTCAGATACAACAGATGCATTTTGAGAAGATGAAGATCAGTCCTTGAAAAAGCTACTAACCCTGTCTGAGACAATTTTGTCAAAGAAATACACAAAAAGGACAATCCAGGATGCACTGACATGTCTCAAAATTTCCTGAAATATTACCCAGTGAAAGTTTCTAAGTAAAGTACCATAGTGTTAAGGATTACAGTCAGGGCACAATTACATACAGTAATAATTAGATCTAATTGGTTTTAGTTTGATTAATACAGTATGGAAGTCTTGAAGAGAATCTTTAAAGAGGACTTCCTAGAATTTTATTAACCTTTTTGTGCTGATACAAGAGAATGCGTAAAATGGTTTTCTGCAGTGAAAGTGCTGGGTAACTTTGTCCAAAGTTATTACACAGATACAAAAGTTGTTCACATGGTGAGAAATTGATGGGAATCACAGAACTAAATTAGGAAGGAAGAATCAAATGTTTGTATTTCACGTACCCAAAGAAGGTAAGACAACAAAGGTATTTAGAGATGAAAACCACAGCAATTTTGAACAGAGCTAATCCTGGTGCGTACCAAGATTACAGGGCATACAATTAGCCAGAGCATTGACAAAAAAATATATATATATGAGCAAACAGAAGGGAATGATTAAAACTTAGAAATATTCAGGTGGATGTGGTAAGATTTAGACATGTTCTGGATGTGTCAGTCCAAGGAGAGAAACAGGCCAAAGAAGATGCCAAGATTACAGCCTTGAGTGAGGACAGCTATGGTTATACTCTCTGTTCTTTCTAGTTACTCTGTTTTGGAATGGAGAACGGGTAATGAAAACAGTTTTATTATTGTGAAATATTATAGCCCAATTTTATTGGCTATAATTAAATATTTATATTATAAATATATTATATATTAATAATATATATTAATAATATATAATATTATATATTATAAATATAAATAATAAAATTATTGTGAAATATTATAGCCCAACTTACCAAACAGCAACTGAAGACATTTATTTGTATACATAGACCATAGCATCAATAGACAATGTTAAATAGATGCAGGTATTATATCATATCTTAGATTTAAAAATGACGAAAAACACTAAACTACCTATTTTCTTTTGTCAGTGAAATTGCAAGATCACAAAAAATATTGCATTATCCTGGAATTAATTTCTTCATTCCAATATAAATAAAACACCTTCTATTTTTCTGTATTTGTTTAAGGAACATGGACCGACCAGTAGTAAATATAAAGGTATTTATTTATTCTTAAAACTATTCTGTCACAAGAAGAAATTTAGTTAAGCTCTTCTAATTTATGATAGATCCTACCCTGCTCAAACCAAGTTTCATTATACTGAAATTGTTCATCATTAGACTGTAAACTCCTCAGGACAGGGACCTATTCATAGCCATACCCTTTTACAAAAGAATATGCTAACAAGAGTACTGTTAAGCAACAGGGATGCTGCAGGAGAACAACTGTATTCCCATTAAATTTTGGAATGAATTGTGTATACATTTCCTCAGGGTGTTTTTGCATAGACAAACCACTGAAATAAAAGCTAATTATTTCATGATAAATGATCTGAAAACAAATAATAGTAAGGTGGTGAAGTATGCTGTTGATACTAACTTAGTGAGGGTAGTAAAAATAGAGCTGGCTGAGGGAATCTGCATCCAGCCACAATCCTGAGTGCATAGGCAGGTGAAATCTAATGCAGATGGTAAACACACACACAAAAAATCCTATCCTTACCTATAAAACTATCTAGTGGATGCATATGTTAACACTCAGAAAATATATCCTGGGATCTCTACAGTTAATGCTATGAAAACAATTTTCAATGCTTGTTCAAAGTTCAACAGAATAACATTCAGTGATGCTCAGTTTGTCGGTTTTCTGCTTTCTCAACAAAGCAAAACAAGCAAGTGACAGGAATTATAAGGAAAGAACTGGATAATGACATGAAAACTATTATTTTGACTCTTGAACCTTGAATACTGTGTGTAACTCCTGGTCTCCTCATCTCCAAAAGCTCAGATAATATAAAAAGAGAGATTAATAGTAAAGGTGAAAAAATCAAAGAATGAAACTCTTCAGCTTGGAAAAGACAAAACTGAGGAAAGGTATAAAATCATGAGTTGAAGAGAGAAGATGACTAGAGAGCAACTGCTTATTGTTTCTGTCAAAACAAAAAGAAAAGCACCTAAGACAGAAAGGAAACTTAAACAAAACCAACCAACAATTTCACACAATGCACAATTGTGTGAACTACACTGCAGATGCCAAAAGCCTACATGGACTTAAGAAAAATGACTGAGCAAATTTGTAGAATAAAAATCTACTACAAACTGTTAAAAATAAGACACCACTTCTGATTCAGAAAGTGCTAAAGCCACAGATGGTTGCATTCAGTGTGTTACGGGATTATATGACATTCTGTCTCTGTACTCTTCCTTAGGCACTTTCCAGTGTCCACTGCTACAGATTTATATACTCAAATACGATATTTTAATGAAGACTACACTATCTAATTATTTCTGAAATTCTATTATTTTAGCTGAATTCAATGTAATTGAACAATAAAGGATATATAACAGCAAGATAATCTGTCTTGAAAACATTTATGTATACACTTGATGGTGGTCCAACTGATATCAATAACATATGAATAAAAGCAAATGTAACAATATAACACCCAAAGGAACTTCACATTTTCTCTTTCAAAAACTTTTTAACAAGCATTCTGTACCATCATATTGGTACTAAGCGTGCCAAGTCAAGGCAGAATTTCTTTTCTGGGGAAGTGTGTAGGAGTATTTCTAACAGAGGAAGGTGTACGAAGACACTAAAGTTCCATCAATTTTATCTGCCCTTTGATAAGCAATCATTACTTACTTTCATCTTCTTATATACAGAAGTTACTTTGTTTGTCATTGCATATTGCATTTTCTGTCAACAATCACGCTGGACAACTTCTGCATATTGTCAGTTTTGAGGCCCGTATCCTGCAATAGCACTTCCTGCTACACAACA
Organism: Scolopax mira; assembly: GCA_004320125.1. Taxonomy (NCBI): domain Eukaryota; kingdom Metazoa; phylum Chordata; class Aves; order Charadriiformes; family Scolopacidae; genus Scolopax; species Scolopax mira. The sequence continues at coordinate 146,513 of BJBW01000989.1, forward strand.
GCTTCCCCAAACCAACCGCTACTCAAATGCTAATTAAACGTAGCTAATTGCAGGCGCAATGGCACCAAGTCATTTCAAGAATTCCTTGTTTCAATAAGCAAGAAAAAAGTCCAGTTGCCGACTTGCCTGACTTCTAAACCAATTTAGGACAATATTTTGTGGAAACATGGCTCAAATGACATTTATTTCAACTAACGAGGTAAAGATGCACGGTTATAATTTCAAAAGTACTAACCAGTTACTCTTCTAGGAACAAACAGGATGAATAGGGCGCTACTCAAAATCCCATTAGCTGCCTATTTGCACTTACAGCAGTCTAAACACTTCCAATAGTTTGGTTCAAAATTATTATTTTGATCCATCCCGAAGGGATTAGATGTGCAAATAATCAATCCTGGTCGAGCAATGCGGTCTAATCTGTAATTTTGTTAACAAAGACTGCAAAAAAGTGTAGAAAATTAGTCTAATCCATACTTACTTTTCAGGTGTTAAAAAAAAAAAAAAAGGAGAGACAGATGGTCCTTAAAGGTAATATACTCCAATACTCTTCATGTGCTTTAAATCCCGTCCTAGCAACTATTCCGTGGTATGTGAAAACAAAAAGACAAAGGAAAACAGAAAGTTAACCCAGCTCAGCAGTTCTGACCCTAGATCGCTTCACCAGATGTCCACTCCCGCCGATGCAGCGCCCGGGTTCGGAGGGGCCCGGCCCGCTTCTCACACGCTCCCTCACGGCGACGGCTGACTGTCGCGCGGGACACACATAAGTATATATATATTTAAAACGATCTCTTTAATACACACGGAAAGCGCGGATAACTGGGGCCGCGGGATTCCTCCGCTGGCTGCGGCGGGAGCCGCTCGGGAGGGACGGGAAGGCCGGGGTCCCGCCGGTCTCCTCAGGGCAGGCAGCCGTTGGGGCACGGGGCGGTGGGAAGGAGCCGGCGGCGCGCGCCTCCCTCGGCTCCACGCCCCGCTACCGTGCAGCCGTTAGCGCGTGGCAGTTCGCGCGCAACCGCTGCCGGGGCGCGTGCCACCTCGCGGGGCTTCCGCGCGCGCCGTGTGCAGAGGCGTGAGGGGAGGCAGGCGGGCGGGCCGGCGGGAGGGGGCTGTTCTTCGCCTCACTCCCACGCCCTCCGGGGCTCCGCCGGCGGCCCGCTGCTGCCGGTGAGCGCTGGGAGGCGACAGCGAGTCCCCGCCGCTGGATCCGTTCGGGGAAAGCGAACGAGCGGACGAGACTTTTACCTTTTCTCTCTTTTTCTTACCCTCCCCCCCCCGTCTTTTACCCACCATGCTGCAGACGCCGCTGCCCGCGGAGGAGAAGCGGCGGCTCAGCCCGGTGCCTTTCTCCTGAGAAGATGAGGGAGGCGCGGCCGGGCCGGAGCTAGCGCGACCCGCGCCTCTCCCCCGTCCTCCTCCCGCCCGCGTCCCCGACCACCATGAGGGAAGAGGGAGAAGCCGCCGCGGCCGCCTCCCACCACGGACCCAGCAGAGCCCCGCAGCGCTGCCAGCAGCCGGACGGCAGCAGGGCGACTTCCCCCCTGGTGCTCCCCGGAGGCAGCAGCCCGGAGAGCCTGCGGAACGGCTACGTGAAGAGCTGCGCGACCCCCCTGAGGCAGGACCCCCCGAAGAGCTTCCTCTCTCTGCTGCTGTTCCCTACCTCCGCCGCCTCCTCCCCCTCCTCGTCCCGGGCGCTGCTCAGCCTGGGCGCCCTGGCCGCCGTTGTCCTCTCGCTCCTGGCCTTTCACGGCCGGGGCAGCGCCGGGGGCCAGCAGGACGGGAGCAGCTGGCGGAGCCCCCGGCTGCTGCACGCCTTGCTCTGCCTGTTCCGCTGCCTCAGCCCCCTCTTCAGCATCGCCTGTGCCTTCTTCTTTCTCACCTGCTACCTGGCCGGCGGCAGGCACCGGGAGCGCGGCGGCGGCACGACCCGCTGGTGGCTGCTGGCGCTTCCCGTGTGCTGCTACTCGGTGGACTTCGTGGCGCTGCAGTGGCTGCTGCCCGCCGAGGTGCACGAAGAGGAGCCCCAGGACCCCGCCGAGCCGCAGGTGGTCCTAGGCAGGTTCCTGACGGTGCTGGGCTCGGCGGCAGCGCTGACCCTGCTGCAGAGCTCCGTGAAGTTACGGCGGAGCCTCCTTGTCTTGATCTTCACCAGCCTGGTGTGGCTGGTGTCTCTCAGCAGCCTTCACTCGCTCCCCCCAGCCCTCAGACCGCTGCTGGCCGGCTCGGTCGGGGTGGCAGGCTGCCTCCTGGCACTCTGTGGCGGGGAGCGCGGCATCTTCTCGGCTGAGAGCCGAGGAGAGCACCACCAGCAGCATCACCACCCACGGCTCCCAAGCGTGGAGGAAAAAGTGCCTGTGATCAGACCCAGGAGGAGATCTAGCTGCGTATCCTTAGGGGAAACTTCGGCCAGCTACTATGGCAGCTGCAAAATGTTTAGGAGACCCTCGTTGCCTTGCATTTCCAGAGAGCAGGTAGGTTTCTTGGAAACTGGAGGGAGAAACTTTCTGAGGAATGAGCGCTACTGGCTTTGCCTAACTGCTGTCTATGTCTGTGCTGGATCCCTCTTAACTGTCAAACTCCGGTTAGAGGAACGGAGGAAAATGTTAAGTCTCTTGGCGACTTTCTCAATTTGGTTCTGCAGAATCGATATAATCATTTATGTCTATGTAGAAGCTTAATATTCCTGTAGGACAGAAGACTCGCTCGCTTTTCATAGCATGTTAAATATTAAAAAGTAGTTCTTATTGATTAAAACAAAACCCCAAACTAAATATCTTCAGCTGTCAGCTACCTTGTTTTGATTGTCTCTTTCACAAAGCCCACCACCTCCTCCGCTTCTGGCAGGCTTTACGAGAGAAAGAAACCACAGCTTTCTAGCTGCTCGGCACTTCTGGTTCTTCCCGCTTTCTATCGACAATATGATTGCCAAGAGCTGAAGAAAAATCAGTTTTTGAGGGATGTTATTTATCAAGCATTGGCGTTGTTTGAGTGGCAGCTGTCTTTCTGCCTTGCAGATTACTGTCTCTTGTTTCTCCCTCTCCTCCTCTTTCTACATAAATTAACATTAGGTTTGAGTTGATGGGATTTAAGAAACTTCTTTTTACTGAAGAGAGGGCTGTTCAGTAAAGTCTGGAGGGATGCCCGAAACCCTCAGTTTTCTTGAATGGAACTCTGTTGGTTTCTACCTCCCGGAAAACTTTTCATTGAATCTTGTTTTTTGTAGCCCGAACCCCTGTGTGGGAGGGGAGTTTGTTTATATTTGGGAACTTGCACGTGAACTGCAGGAACATGGAGTTGTGTTGCGGGTGGAACTGGCCCGAGGCTGGTGCAAGCGTTTTTATCAGCCCGTTATAGGAGGGAAAATAAGGGGGGGTGGATTCGATAAACGTGCAAGCGGGCAGTTTCTGTGAAGTGCTTGTTGCTGCAAATTCTCCTATCTACTAATGTTGTGGCTGAAATTCATGGATAGTAAATGAAATTTTCTAAATTTGTTTTGACGTATGTTCCGTAATGTACTCCTTGTGACTGACGGTGAAACAGGTCTGAGGAAATCTGAGGCGAATCTGAAGCAGTGGAGTAGTTTTTCGAGCATTTCTTTCCCTGCATTTGCACAATAGAATAATACAATAGTAACTTTTTGCATAAAACTTTAAAATGCAAGTATGCTGTAACAGGCTTCAGAAATAGCTCATTTAATGTGTTTCAAATTATCTAATGCATACTATGAAAGAAACAGTAAAATATTCTACTAGCAGTTAAGATATGTAGGGAATAGTGTATAATATTTTTTTCCTCTGTTCTCTCCTGGATAGCAAATGATCTCTTTTTCTGTCATATTTGTCTGAAGTACAAAAAACTCAGAAAATGTGATAACATCTTTCATTAGCCTTTATAGATGATAAAAGATACTTGTTCTTATGCAAGTTACTAAATACTTCCTTTGATATTCGGCTTACTTCCTAAAAGCATGTGCATATTTCAAGTTAAGGCACTTATTATTCTTTAAGTAACATCATAAATGTCAAACATAACTAAATACTTATTATTTACTGGCAGTACTTAAATCATACGTGTTCATAATAAAATGTAACTGTTTGGTAGAATTCCATAATTTGATACCTCATATTCTGTGCAGTATTTTATGTGTGATTTTTATAAGGATAACACAGGTAAAATCCTCTGATCTCCTGTCTGACTTGGGGGGAGATCAGACATCACAGAGCTGATAATGGATTGTTTGGGTGGGAAAAGCTTGAAATGTGACTTCATTCAAATAAACACTACAATATTTTTCTATTGCTTCCTTGAAAGAGAAGGAATGTACACACTTAATCCTTTTCAGACACTATTTATTATGTGAATCTTCTTTACAGACTGATTGCATGTTTTACAGATCTTTATTAAATATTAGAATGATTCTTTTTCAATATTGGTATTTTAAGATAGTGAGTTTAATGAGCATTGTTAGCGAGATCAGTGGAGTATAAGGAATGTGCTGCAGGTCCACCATGACAGGAATACTTTGAAAAATGACAGCTAAGTTGCTGCTGTGATTCTATTAGATGCGTTTTGAATGATTGTCATGACCCTCTTGTATGTAGAGGTTCATATAAACCTCTGCAAGCAGGGGCTCATAAGAACAAAAAAGGCAGATGTAGGTTTTAGTTACTTTTTGACGAAAACAGGGAATGCTAGTATTGACCTTAAGTTACTTGTTGGTTTGAAATTATGCCTCATTCTGTCTAGTTAAATACATGAGAAAATAATTATATTGAGATGTCAGTTTTTTCACTAATACACTTAAGCCGACAATTCTAAAGGGTCTGTGTGCATGGAGATGGGGGGGAGGGAACAACCAGTAGTACGTGCACACTGGAATCAGATGGAGAGGTCATTGTTTTCTGGCCTAGAAGTGGAAAGAAGCCCTGTGAGCATGATCCTGTGGAATACTTTCTAAGTCGAGGAATCCATTTAGATTATTGCTTTCTTTACTTGAACGGGTATCACAACTATAATGCTCGAAGGTTTATCTTCATTGGCTTGCCTACTCAGCACTTAATTTTATTTTTTTATTTTTCCCCATGAAAGCCAAACCAGAATTGGGAATCTAAAAGTTGTGCTTGTTAGTATTGCAGATCTTGTAAACACTCTATGTCCTGAAAAATGCTGTAGTAAACATTTTTTTTTTAACATGATGGTGAACATGTATATGAGAGCAAATGACTATGTGTGACTCATGCATAGGAGCTTCTCAGAATCCAGAAAGAATATGTGATAAATATACAGGATACGTGCCTGCAAACAAAGCTGATACTTTTTCCAGCTACCTAACTAGATTCAAGCACGTTAGAAGGCTGCAATGTTTCATGGATAAAGACTGCTTTCATTTTGCACTCTGTTAATTACATGAAGTCTTGTGGTTAGGTTGTTGGATTGACCGCCCCCTCTCCACAGTTTGTCTTCCAAGCTATCTCGTACCTTTGGCGTGACTTAGGAAAATCAGGACTCAATTTCAAGAGTTTTAAGTGTTTATGTAACTTGAAATTAATGCAATTCCTTATTTGCTGAGACAGTTTTTGTCTGTTACCTATTTGTCCTTAAATACTTGGGGTATAAACTTTCTAGTACAGAAGCTGTCAGTTAATACGTGTTTTGTAGTGTGTTTAAAATTGTTAAATTCTGATACTGTTTGCAGACTAGAAACGTGAACCTTTACCTGTTGTTTGCAGCCAATAATATAAAAGGTAACTCTTCTTGCTATGCGTTTGACAAACTAGCTCTTTGAAATTTTAAGTTTTCCCCTTATGGTTACAGTGACTGTTACCACAGGTGTACCTGGATGTCAAGGTTTGCTTCTGTTGTTAACAGAATCTTTGTATCTCTTGGGTTCTGATTTTTTGTATTATGGGGAAAATCAAGGTAGAAATGTGGGTCTGTTGAACTGTGAATGTAATCAATTTCAACGGGATGCAACTAAGTGTGGGGATTATACAAAGAGAAGGATTACATGGTGAAAGTAACAGTCTTGGAAAACTAGTTTTGCAACCATATTTTGGAGCAGTAGGATTATGTTGTTTGTATGTAGTTTGCTCTGGCTAGATGAAATGTGAAATGAGAAGACTCTTGGTAAGAGTTGCATTTTTTTTTTTCTGATCCTGAAGTTATACTCTTGAAGTATCTATCATCCCAGAAAGAAAGAATGATTTGTCCTTGGTCTGCCCATAGAGACTTGTAGAGAGGTCAGAGTTTAAGGTGGTATCCTCTGTCAAAGTGACCACCAGGACCATACAGTGGTCCACAGGGATTGACAAAGAATGCTGTTAGGGAGACTGAGTACAGTTAAGAACTTTGTTAGCTGAGTTTACCTTAAGCTTTTTTCTAAATGTTCAAGACATGGTGGCAGTTCATGTTCTGGACAGAGAAAGTATACTAAAAGCAGGGAAACATGTCTGTGAGTTGTCAGTGTAGCAGAGGGGGTTGGTTTTCTGCAGGTGTGGTTTACTTGAAAGAGAACATAAAAGGAGAAAGGAATGAGGTCAAAGACAACTACTGTGGAAATACTGGAGAAATATGGAGGAAGGTGAGGATGGCCTGTTACAGGAGTGACCAGAGCACCAGCCGGAAAGACATGGAAGAAGCCGGGAGAGGAGGTTGCAAGAACTGCATGATTGACTGTGTCAAAGAAATTAACAGGATAAAGTGGATAAAGTACTAATTTGCAGCTTTGACTAGGGAGACATTTTACACTCATAAAAGAAAATTGTAGAGATGAGGAAAAAAGGGTTCCCAGGAGGCTATATAGAAAGGTGAAGAGGACAGCCTCCCCACTGTGGTTCATGAACAATATATTCTGTGAGGTTAAATATGAAAGGGAAGAGGTTTACAAGCAGTCAGGTATATTTTCCTCAGGAAAGGACTTATCTTTTGACACAATGTATGGCTGTGTATGTTTATGCCTGACAGTAACATCCTAATAGTTGAACTTAACCAACTGAACTGATTGAATCCTATGGCCTTAGAAGTTTCAAAGATATCAATTTAGGAAGTTTTACCAAAAAAATGTGACTGGAAAGTTAAGAAAGAGACTCTATGGAATATGCCCCAAAACAGGGCAAGTTTACATTGTGAGATGAACTCTAAGAATCCACATGAGTGTCTCTCATGTCATGTGTGAATACCAGAACTTGGTGGGGGGATTTCTGCTAAAGCCTGGGCCTTATTTGACATTTGGTAGAAAAGTTCTATTTTTTTTAAAAGCCCTTTCCTTTTTACTGTTTTGTTTTTCTGATACCTAAAAATGAAAACTTCATGCAGCCTTACCGTTATTTAAATGAATCCCCAAACAAAGCCAACTGTATCAGATCTGGTATTCAGAAACTAGTTGCAGAAGATGGAAAAGAGTAAATTTTGTACTTTTGTGCAAAGATAAGGATTATAGGCAGGGAAACTGGGAGTTTTAGTCCATTCTACCATTGATGCAAAAACTTGAGGAGGAAAACAGATGAGAAACTTCTGCCTGCCAAATGAGAAAGGAGGGCAGACCTTAGGAGGTTAAAGCCATAGGATTTCTTGTTGGAGTCTCACCCATTTTTCCAAGATTAACCTGTGGAGAGAGAGCTGAAAGAGTAGTTTAAGACGAGAGGAAACATTGATTTTCAACATAACTTTTTCCATGTGTGAAAACAATGCTTAGCAAGATGGAACGACACGGCAGAATAAATTGTAATGTAAAAAAACCCAGGACTTTTCTGCAACTCAATAGCATAAATGAAAATTTAAGGTAAAACTGAGGGCTTGGATTAGTTAGGGCAGACTGTGTAATATATGAGTGAACGTTAGTGAAACATAAAAAGGATCAATAACTTTAAGGATCCAGTGGAGGTAACAGAGTACTAGAGCCTTCCAAGCGGACAGGAACCACAGATCTAATAAATTAGAGTTCCCAGGTTAATAAGTAAACTGACAGATGATAATGGTATTTGGGAAGAGGAAGTGTGACAGAAACACCTTGGAGACATCTGTCCTTAAGGAAGACCCGTTAAGTGAATGGTCTTATTGGTGAAAATGGCAAAATGAAGTGTTCTAGGAACTAGAGATGACACAACAATGAATGACTGCTAAATTAAAATTATAGTTTCTGGAGCACATTCATATTTGAAAATGGATCGGTTAGTTTTGGGAAGGGATGCAATTCATTTTAATACAGGCAGATGATAACCACAACTAAGTTTTGCTGTGTTGAGCTGCCCCTACTTTTTCATAGGTCTTATATGCAGCATGTTTGTTTGAAAGAAAAGCAAATTTACTGTGAAAGTGATAGAACAGGGATTGACATCCAATTAATTTTTTTATATCCCTCGATTTGTTTGGTAGTTCAATATTTATGAAAACCAGTGCTGCTATGCAGAACATTCATGACTATCAGTGCTAACCTCGTTTTACACAGGAGGTGTGGAAAAAGATAACATTGCCAACTAAATGACTGCTTGAATGGTAATCCTGCAAGTTTTGTTACCCAGTACTGAGTTACCAGCCTTAAGGTTCCTTTATGCAAACCCATATAGCTTCTCTAACTTAAAGGTATATTTGCAGCAAATAGTCCGTTTGTTGCTCATTTGGTAAATAAAAGTTTGTTTTATGGTATGTTACAATTATCTTTTTCCTATATAACTTAATATTAGTAAGCTATTTGGGTTACCATAGAAAATGTAACATGTGAAGCTGTATTTGAGTGCCCTGGATTTTTGAGAGGTCCCTCTTTTTTGCAGAACATTCCAGGCTTTTTGGTATGAATTAGCAATACAGGTATATAGGGTTGACTATATCCATGCTGGTAACAGTACGTGAGGAATATTCATGCAGTTCAATTAGGGGTGAGAACTTTCAATATGCTCAAAACAGCCAGTGCTGCTCTGCCACCCCAGAGGTACTGTACCACTGCTGGTTGGTAACACAGCAAGCCTATGTCATACCTGCCTATTTATTGTCAAACAGTTTTACCAGCAAATTTCATAGTATAGAATAAACTTTTCGGAAAGTGTGTGAAACCTAAGGTTTGCAGAGGGAAGTTTTATCAGTTTTATTGAAATAAAAGCTTAACTATGAATCCCAGTAGAGGCACTATGGCATTGAGTGTCTTTCTTAACCTTCATTATTGGTCATATTACATTTTCTTTTTGATTAGATTAAACCCTTTTAACAGGATAGGAGCTAAAACAAAGGCTAAAAAGGCATTCTTATACTATGCTCACTGTCTACACATTTAGCGTGATTTTTATTCCAATTTGACCAAAAATTAAAGGACTGTATTTACATTTAGGATCTTTTTATTTTTTTGTAGAGTCAATTTAATATTACAGATTCAATCATAACTTATTTTCCAGATTTTTTAATTTTTTTTTCTCCTTAGCACTGTTGTGTGATACCTGTTTATTGCTTCAGGAATATTGTTTTGTTTCTTCTGTCTAGTACATTATTTTAAAGAATTTATAAATTTCTGGTACTCTGAGTTACTAATATAGAAGTAGTACAGGTGTTTTTAAGAACAGGTATCAGTGAGTTTTTATAGTATTTTTGGCTCTCCAGAACAGTTTCTATCACTTCACACAAATTGCCATTACACCTGCTGATTTTCAACATTTGATTTTGACTGATGAACACTAATCCTCAGATATCTCTTTATATTCTGTGTGAAAGATGTATGGTGGCCAAAGAACCTTACAGTGTGTATGCTTTACAGAAGTGGATGGCCTGTAGCTGGGCTTGTAACTTTGGAAGAGAGAGATACAAAAGGGCTTTGTGAGCTTTTCCTGAGGAAGAGATTAATCTCTGTATTATAGGACATCATTAGTAATTAATAAAATTCAGTGTCATGCATGTAGTTTAATGATGCTAACTTTAAAATGAAAGGAATTTGAGAGAAGTCTTAAGTGATTATTGTCTTGATTAACATTCACACTAGCCTTCATTTCATTTGGTTTGCCACCTAGACAGTACAATATGTAAACATGATCACTTTCCTGCAATTCCACAGTGTCATACACATTCTCACTCCTTTAGAATTATCCTCATAACATAGTATGAAGTTGTATTTCTGTTAATTTAAACTGTGCTTTTGTAGATACAAGCAGTTACGGTCTTTTGTGTGAGTAGTAGGGGAGGGGAATTTGTGTTGAAATCTGAAGGTGTGATTATCAGACTGAAAAAGTTTAGATTCTAATGTGCCTGTGAAATGCCATCTGCTCTGACGCTGCCCTGCAGGAATTGGCTCTGACTGGATGAAGTAAAAGGACACAAACACCGTTTTCCTCTTGAGTAGCTGGGTCTGCAAGAAGCAGGCTTTATTTTGCTCAATGAAAGATGAATGTTGACCTAGATTACACTGTTTCCATTGAGATTGTCTGTACAGATGTGCACTGAAACACAGATATATCTACTGTGTATTGCTGCTTATAGACTGGGGTAAATATATAAAGGATAACAGGGGCTTGGTTCTTACAAACATGTTAGTATAGGATAGAGCAGTATATTTCATATTTTAACTAGAAAACATAAACAAACTTGTGTTGTCCACCCTGTAAGTATCGTCTTTCTGTCCTTGTTTCAACCAACTGCATTTTCGGGGCAGCATAATATACATATGGGGATCACGGAATCATGCTTACAAAACAAGCTTCAAATGGAACTTGCAATGAGAGAATTTAAATTTATTATGCACAGGTGTGCATAATCTAGGTATCTTCTGGGTAGTTTGGTTTGGGGTTTTTTTTTGTGTGTTTTTCTTTTTTAATAGTAAAATGCTGAGGGTCTTTACAACAATTAAAGGAATGCAGTATGTCTATCAGAAGTTCAAGTGAGCGATTACCGTGCTGTAAATAACAGCTTTGTGCTGCTATGGCAAAGTTGACAGTATTTTGATTACGAATATCTATTAACTTATTTTTATGTAGTTATAGAGGAACATTAATTATAATGTGTACTAGAGTTTCTTGCTACTTTTTATGCACCATAGCAGAGTTTTTCCATACCGTGGTAATATTGAAAGTCTGATTTTCTTTCTATTGGGGGTTTCTGGTTGATAAAGTTTGTTTAAGAAAGAAGAGTTTGGAACAGCTTTTGTGTTAATCACCTGTCTTTATTATTATTTTTTATTAATTTCTTTTTCATAACTGGAAGCCTGTTTGTTAGATTGCAAAGAATTTTTAAAGATGGCTGAAAATAATAGGTTTGCAAGTTATTGTCTATGATGTCAAGATGAAAATAAGAAAATGGGAGTAGATGGACAGAGGCAGATGCTGTCTACAGTTTTTAAGGGTGGCCTGTTTTCAAACCCTCTGAGACAATGACTGTCATACCAGAGACATCTGCAAAATGTTCCAAAGAAGAAAATAGTACTTCAGTCTATGTGTGAAGGGTAACAATTTTTCATGAAGAGTAAAAATCAGAACTAGTAAAAGACTGTAAGTTTCAAACGATCTCATGAAAACCGAGTAAAATTCAGGTTTATGTATGAAACTTGCATAACTAATTATTGAGATCATTAAGGATAAAATTTCAGGACAAATTAATTTAGAGACTGAAGTTATATCTGTAAATATGAAATCGATACATCGTTCAGGAAGGTATCTTAAAACTTCAGCAAAGATTCAAACTGTGTTTCGTGTAGTAGAGATGCCATTTCAGGATTAACTGCAAAAGTCAATACAGCTTTAATAATGCACCTATAAAGGTATACAATTAGTCTTACATCATTTTTCTTGTATGAGACCAGTTGTTAAAATCTCACTGATAAAGATTTGTAAGTATTCTATACTTGGCTCAACACACATTCTAGTAAGAATTTTCCTAGAGTCAGCAGAACACTCAAGCTTTCAAGTGGAAAAGAATATGTGTTTTACAGTATTTAAGGACTGAGATGATAGTCCTTATTAGTTTAGAAATTCACAGGGTTTAATATAACTTATAAATTTGTTCACGATCGCTACTAGAAGAAATAATCTCAAATGAATACATTCTTAAAGCTACGTTCCTTTCACCTGTTTGGTAATGGACAGGATTTATAGAATCATAGAATGGTTTGGATTGGTAGGGAACTTAAAGATCATCAAGTTACAATACCCCTGCCATGGGCAGGGACACCTCCCACTAGACTAAGCTGCTCAAAGGCCCATCTGGCCTGGCCTTGAATGTTTCCGTGGACGGGGATCCACAATGGGCAACCTGTTTCAGTGTTCATCATCACCTTCACAGTAAAGAATTTCTTCCTAATACCTCATCTGAATCTACCCTCTTTCAGTTTAAAACCATTACCCCTTGTCCTGTCACTGCATGCCCTTGTAAAAAGTCCTTTTCCAGCTTTCACAAAAAGGCCTCTTTTAGGTGCTGGAAAGCTTTTCTAAGGTCTCCCCAGAGCCTTCTTTTCTTCCAATTGAGCAATCCGGGCTCTCAGCCTGTCTTCATAGGAGAGGTGCTCCAGCTCTCTCATCATCTTCATGGCCCTCCTCTGGACTGGCTCTAACAGGTACATGTCCTTCTTGTGCTGAGAACTCCAAAGCCAGACACAGTACTTTAGGTGGGGTCTCAGCAGAGCAGAGTAGAGAGGCAGAATCGCCTCCCATGATCTGATGACCACACTTCTTTTGATGCAGCCCAGCATATGGTTGACTTTCTGGGCTGCAAGTGTGTGTTGCCAGGTCATGTTGAGCTTGTCATCAACCAAAACCCCAAGTCTTCCCCAGGATTGCTCTCAATCGATTCTCTACCCAGCCCATATATGTGCTTGGGATTGTCCTAACCCGCATGTAGGACCTTGCATTTGGCCTTGTTGAATGAACATCATGAGGTTTGCACAGACCTACCCCTCAAGCCTGTCTAGGTCCCTCTGAATGGCACCCTTTCTCTTCAGGTGTGTTGACCACCCAACAGAGCTTGGGGTCATTGGCAAACTTGCTGAAGGTGGCACATTTTTATTTTTTAATTACATTGTAATTAAATGTAATTAAATTTGCAAGTACAAGAAAAATAATTTCCCAGGAGATTAATGTTCAATAGAAAATTGTTTACTTGCTTGTCTTTTTTGAAATGTCATTTTTCTTTCTCTTTCCTGTCTTTATCTATTCTTAAATTTACAATAGTTTTTGCACCCCTTTCTACCAGTGTGTTCTTTCTCATTCTACATGTTGCAAGATCAGTACTGTAATTTGGTCCAAAATTACAAGTATCTTCCAGCAAAGACATGAAAATGTTCTGACTGAAAATACTTTTCTTTTTTTTAGAAAGCTAGCAATCAAATTATTGTTTAAAAATGTGTTGGTAATATAAAATCTATAATGTTGAAGAATTAAATATTTATTTGTGTTTACAGCACAAAAATGTTTCTAGAATCCCTTCAGTACCATGTGAATGTCCATTATTGGAAAATGATACATAAGTTTGACCGCATTTGAAAAGGCATGTACATTTATTTTTGAAATACATTCCTCATCCTTTACTTTGATACTTTACAGTATTTTAAAACTCTTTGTTTTTTCATTTTGTTTGTTTTTGGTTTTGTTTTTTTTTTTAGTTCTGCAAGTTAGATGCAGGTGCTTACTCACCTGCTTCCTTCTCTGTAAGCATAACTGCAAATTTATTTGTAGTATCTGAGCTGTTAATATGCAGGCTTTTATAGTTAGGAACTTATTCTTTGCTGCCCAGAGAGAATCTGTATGTCTTTGGTAATTTCAACGTTGAACACAATCCTATGTTTGTTTGTTTCCTGGATAGAGGGGACAAAGGTTTTATAGGTTGTTTTTTTGGGGTCAGGTTTTTTTTTCATTTTGAGAAGACTAAACCTTTAGCCATCTTGTTTAGCCTAACTCTTTCCTATTTTAAGCCAGTGAGGGGGAAGAAATAGGAGTAGCATTGGCTCAAGTGCGGTAGCTGTAGCAAGAGTAGCTGACTGAGTAATCATAATAGGGAATGAACTGTGCCTCAAAAAGTAAATACTGAACATCTTACTCCCTTCACTTCTCTTCCATTCAAAATGGCGGAAAAGAATTAGAGGATTTGTATTTGTTAATGTACCTTCCTGCAATTTTTGAGAGCTGTAAGAAAGCTTTGTCTGATCTTTACAATAGTGACATTCATATACAAATCTAATTGAAGTATTTTATTCCGATTACAGCTTCAGTTGTAACAGGGTCAGTAGGAGCAGAGGTATATTTTCTGTTGTGATGTCTTGAGCTCTATTTGCCTCCATAGGGCAAGCAAATTTAACCAGACTTTTGCATAATTTTTATATTTTTTTAAAGGAAATTTTGAACTTTATTTCCAATTTCTGAGTAATACTTTAGCTCAGCATATCTGTTAGATTCCCAGCTGTGGCCCAGGTCTGTCTTTTTCTTCCCATCAGCTCCACTTTTTGAGATGTTCTGCAGTGGTAACTCTGCAAATTTCAGGAAAAGGGGTAAGCCAAGAAAAGCCAGAGTCGAAAAGAACAGTGAGTTTCCTTCATCGGTCTTGTCATGAGTGTCATTTGGGAGGTTATTTTGCCTGGTGGACAGAGCTGTATTTTTCTTAGGTTCAAGTTAGAGTATGGCAGGACACAGAGCTGGAGAAAAACTGTGTGAAAATGACAATTTTGCGTTATGTGAAATCCATAATGATGGATTCTGTAGTTGGTGGATTGTTAAAAGGTAGATAACAATTCTGAGTATTGCAAAAGTACTAAACTGTATTTGGATAGACTTCCAAGCATTATAGAGGCTAACCTTCTATGCGGAATGCACGTGTTTATATATGAATTACATAACCAAAATGGTTAAGTAATTTGGTGCCTATGTTTAGATATATTTTTTTTTTTAGCGCCCTCTGACTGAACTTGTATGTGGATGTTCTTCCACTTGTTTCTAATCCAGGCATCTTAAAAATTCATTTTATCAAAGATATCCTCAGCAACTATTGCATGCTTTAGTTTTGAATAAGATGTCTGAACCTTGAGTCCCATAACCTAAAGCTGTTATGTGGATCATGGTTTTTCTCAAGATTCCCTGATTCCATTGTTGAATAGGATTAGGGTGGGAATCTTTTGTATCTTAGCATAACCCTGCAACAAGACTCTCACTAGTCAGTGCTGATTTGCTTTCCTTCAGGGATATTCAGGTTTCTCAACACACTTTGTGCCATCACATGTTTTCTGCCTGCCTATCATTGACCTTTCATCCCTGAAACTTCTCGATCTCTTTCTGGAATTTCCATAATCACATACCGGACTACTTCCTTTATTTTTTTCTGAGCTGACTTTCCATTTAATTGCAGTAAAATTGGCACAGTCTATTGGTGAAGAAAACATTTCTTTTTTTTTTTTTTTTTTTTTTTCTCCTGCCTTCCTACCTACTGTGCAGGTACTGCAATGTCAGAACAGAGAGCAATACAGGTGTATGGGAGGAAGCTAAGAAGTGAAGCAGAGCAAAACCATACAAATAGGGTAGAAGAGCCTGCTGATTGCAGCATCTGCATTTAGAGAAAAACATTGCTGTGACACTAATAAGTAGTTAATTGCTGACTAAGCCAGAGCATTGATCATGTCATGTAAATATGGTACCCGTTTTTGTTGTTTTCTAGATAAGTATAGTTGCCAGTGCATACCTGCTTACTGTTCTTCAGAGCTTTATTTCAGGCTGCTTGTTTGTTTGTACCTGTGGGCTTTTTGGCTTAATGCTTCACATTTTGTATTTTGGGCTATGGATAAATTATGATACTAGATTTGAGCAAGAAGGCCTCCCAAGAAACTGGAGAATCCATGATGCGTTTGAAGGAATGAGACTTCCAGTTGCTGGAAAATCAGGACAGTTTTAGATCTCCTTTTTGAGCAGTTCTAACTTAATATGATCCTGGCCTCCTGTGTGAGAAGGCTTTTGTGAAAGAAATAGTGAAAAGTCCCTGAAGTTGACTCCTTCCTGCACCTTCACATTTTTGATACCTAGTTCTCCTTAGCGGTCAGGAAGCTGCTGTGGCAGGTTGTTCTGGTTGGCTGTCATCTGGCTAATTCAGAATGCTTTAGGGGATTTCCCACTTAAAATTGCACTGGGTAGATAAGTTAGTGAAGGTGGGGACTCTTTTTTTCAGCAGTAGATTTCATATGCATGTTGCCTTGGTGAAGCATTGCTCTGAATTGTTAATTCAAAAATACGACATTTATCTTGCCTTTTTGTTTCCTTTGTAGGAAACAAAACTATTCTATAGTACAGAAAAACAGTTCTGCTTTACACCACATAAGCACCTCTATCAGCACATTAAAAGCTCTGTGCTGCTGGAAATAGTTTGTTTCATGTTTATTCATGCCCTGAAATGACCAAATTCAGATTAAAAAAAAAACCAAACAACAAACCTTAAAATTACCCATTTTATTTTTTTGCTACAAAATATTGTCAGAAAGGCCAGTATTTGCCTTTTTTTTTTTTTAAATCTGTTTGTTTTTTTTTTAATTTGCTCTAGAATCTGTTTCCCCTGAAAGATAGCTCACTGATGAGATATATGCTCTCTACGTTTCTTTTTAGATCAAAATGTGATTTTTGTTTTCCTTGGTGTATACAATAACTGTTTTGTGATACATTCTGAAAACATGCTTCCTACTTATATATGAATACACATCTATTTAAAGTGAATGAGTAGTTTGACAGATCCCCTTGATGTTTATAACCAAAGTAAATTGGATACAGTATAAAACCAGGAAACATTTTAGTTATAATCAGAGATACAGATAATTCAATGTTTCTTTTAAAATCTGCAGATGACTAACTCTTTTAATTTGTGGCAGAAACTTTCAGTAGTGCAAATGCAAATTAGAAGATATCTCTTTTTTTTTTAATTTTAGATGAAGTTTACTTTCTATTTTTTTCCTTTTCAATTAAAGAAATACAGTGTAGACAGCTACTGCAAAGGTGTGAGAAAATTAAAAATGCATGCACAAATGTCGCTGGAAAAGTTAATTTCTAGGTACAATAGGTTAACTGCAGAGATGTTCGTCAAGGGTTAAGCTCAGTGTGTTTCGCTGGCTGCTGAGTGAAACAGGATGCAGTGACTACATTGTCAGACTGCTGGTGTGAGTGCAAACAGATGAGGAAATGCTGGATCAGGCACTTGAGCAACTTGGGCTGTTACCTAGGAAACCGCTTGCGTCATACTTGCCAGCAATTAGCTTACAGTTCTTTTATTTTTGATAGTGTTGCAAGCTGAACTCGACGGTTACAAAGAAAAGACTGGCTTCATCTCAAACAGTTTGGTTGTGACTGCGGCTATGGTGCTGATGAGAATTTGCAAAGTGCTACTTTGGATAAATTTAAAAAATTATTTAAACTCTCCAGTCTACTTCTCCAAAGGACATTGTAGTTGTGCTTGATTCTGAAAGATGTACAGTCAAATTTTTGTGATCTGTATGAAAATGATCTTCCTTAGTTACCAAAACTAAGTACAATGCAAGTTTCAGCAGTTTCAGCTATCACCACTTTCTCTAGCAATTATACTGAAGTGTTCTTGTGTGTCACATATTAAAATGTAGTTTTCAAAATTAGTGTTACATGAGGTTTAACCTCTAAAGCAAGGGGTTCTTTTTCTAAATACTTTTTTCCTGTGTTGATTAAAATTCAGTAACTTCCAGTGGTGACCTAGCCGCTAAAGTAAACCAGTTAGTGTTGAAAGCAGCGTGTGTTTTATCTCAGAAAATCATCATGTCTTTTGCATTTCACTTAAAAACTGTAAATGAATTCACAGTAATGGATTTAATATTGCTCTATGTTGTTATTATGGCCTTATTATTATTGCCTTATGGCTAGCTATGACTAGTTATTTTTTTTAGGGAAAAATCATTTTGTGGCAGTCAGGTTAAACCAAGAGTGGTGTCACTGTGTTTTTACTTTTTTTTCTTCTCTTTTTTTTTTTTTTTTTGTTACATAGGCAAACACCCAAATTAACTTAGATTTTAACAAACTAGTATTGTAGTTCATAGTTAAAGGCTAAACTTGTTGAAGTGTCAAGGTTAATACAGAATACACTTTTGTTCCTGTGTTTGTGTGAAGATTAAAAAGTTAAGATATTTTAAGTGTTTGAATTCTATGATTTTCAAATTATTTTGGAAGAATTCTTCCAAATAGCCCTTCCGCCCTTTCCTTCCTTGTTAAAAGAGTAACTTTGACAGATTATCGGTTAGACCCATGTTTGTATCTGAAATCTATATGCAAAGATCTTGGGGGGGGGGGGGGGGGGGAGAGAAAGGGGGAAGAGAAACCCAGTCAACCAAACCTCCCTAACCCCCTAAAAAAACACCCCAAACAAAAACCCCACCCAACCGTTAAAAAACCAACAAACTCCTAAATCAGCTCTTCTACCCTGAACCCTCGAATGTCTTAGAAAGATAGAATACCTCTGTTTCTGCATATTTATGATAGATTAACTTGGCTTTAAGGTCTAGCAGCCCATATTTTTAGAGCCCAAATTTTTCACACTGTAGGCCAGTGTTGTCTCTGGTTAGCTGGTCACTGGGCTTGCATTCCAAACAGGGATCATTGTCTGCCTGGCCTGGAATCTTTGTATGTGTTTCTCTTCAATTTTGTTACTAACAAAACTTACAAAAAACCCCAAAATTGTGGGTAGGTGGAAGTGGCTAGAGCACTGGGATGCCGTTCTGAAGGAAGAGCAACTGGTTTTACTGCTAGTTCAGAATTGACTGACTTGTCCAACCCCACTCACATATATTGGTTCATGTCGCCACTGCTTGGTATGTGCTTTATTTGGTATGTATACATAGTAGCTCAATTGCAAGATATGAAGTTTTACCATTGAAGTCAATGAGTTTTGCAATTTAAATGTGTATGATTAATAAACAGCTAATACAGATGTTAACAAATCAAGATGTGGCAATCTGAAATATGAATTGTGAATTTTGTTGTTCTTTATCCCTTCAATTCTGGACAGTAAACTGGAGGTTATGGTGTCATTGGGTTCACTATTGGGTTCCATGAGTGTATGCTCAGTAACTGTGCTATTTATTTGGGGCAATGCCTGCAAGTTATGCAGTACATCAAACACATTGAATATTTTGTTTTATCCTCATTAGTATGTTAGCCCTGTAAGCCTTGTCAGTCTCCCATCAAGGAAGGAGATATGAGTTACGTGATCACATACTTATTTTTCTGCCTAACTTTTAATAATGTTTAATTATCTGAATTTAATCTTCTTTCTGTCACTTGTTGACTATTTTCAAAATGCTTTTATGAGCTGACAACATGTTGTTGACTGGGTGTCATATTCTCAGCCAGACTGTTTGGTATACATGCATGTTTCAAAAGATAAGTCTGATAACAGATGGAACTGCATTTTAGTAGGACACTACTTGTCTGTTTAATCTTTCAGGCATTACAGTAAGGGACTGGATTATTTTTTTTCATCAAAGTCTCTCTGAAGTTTTGTACAATTTCTGGGGAAACATTTGGTTTATATATGTCATAGTCATCTGACTTCCGAAGTCAACTTGCTAAATACTGTATGTTCTGTAACTTATATAACCAGTCAAATAGGTGGGTGATATGAAAGAGAAAAGGAATCAAGGTCTCCCATCTTCTGACTGTGACTGTTACTGAGGAAAACAAATCAGAAAAATGCTCTTTGCAATTCTTATACTATGAAATATTTTGTAGAAAAATTCACTGAAAATATCAAGAAAGTAACTGACAGTCCATTATTTTGTGTATCAGGAATATTGTTATGCTTTTCTGAACAACACAAAGGGTTTTTTCTTTGTTTTATTTTCTCATCATATGGTTATATTTCTAAACGATCATTAAAATTGGCTAAGATAGGCAGATTTATTTTTTAAAATTTTATTATTATTCTCATAGTCTAATTGGGATAACTTTCTTCCAGGTCTTTTTGTTTTCAAACCATCATTGCCAGTAATGTTTTTCAGTTTCCATTTGATCATTACGATCAATAGAGGAAATTATTTGGACTTTGGTTCGCTAGCCCCTTTCTCCTGATATTAAAATCTCTGTCTTTTCTCTGAATAGGAAATTTCTCTACAGCTCCACCCTAGGACATCACAATTTCAGCCTGCAGTAAACCTGTCACTGGGTTTCTTTGTTTGTTTTGGATTTTCACAGGATAAATGCTAGGGGGAATTACAGAGACGCATGCCTTGGCCATGTCTGAATGTTCCTGGCATGTCACAAGTTTTCCTTTACTATTTTGTGATTTTCACCATTTATTTATTGTCTGTGCCTGAGTAAGTAACTTGTTTCATTTTCTTCAGTGTCAGGCTTTCTCTTTGTATATGTTTGGTATCCACACAGAATTCAAGTCATTCGATTAATGAATAGAATGTAAAAGTTCCCTAAAATCTTGTGGAAAGGAGCGCTTGTTTCTCCTTTTCATTGTCTTAGATGACAGTTGCAGGTGACTTTTCTCAGTCTTCGTATCTCACTACAGTTTTCTTCCGGGATAATTTTATAAACATTTCTGACTTAAAATTTTATCCCTTGTGTACTGTAGTTATTTAGAGGAAATGTTTTTGCTAAGATGTAGATTAGGGGCTGAGACTTCAGTGGCTTTTAAGGTCAAGTGATATAGAAATATCTTTTCTATATCCCTTCTTTTTTTTTTTTTTTAATTTGCCCTTTTAAAAAAAGAAGAATTTTGGAATCCTCAAGTTTTGTATCTGACTTCTATAATTTTTTTTCCCCCAGCCTTCCTCATTGTTCCTTCACTGTTCATCGTTGGTAGTTTTTGGTTTGGGAGTGGGTCACCTCTCTTTTTGCTGGTAATACCAGCAGCAGAACAATTTAAATGTGTGGTGCAACACATATTTTGTTGGCTGGGAGGTATAATTGCAGCGCAAGTCTTGATAAAAATTTTGAGTTCTGGGTTCAGAGCATGATAATTTTCTGATGCTGAAAACTATGTCCAATTTAGATTAATTTGCATGTAGTTGCAAAAAAGGATTTCTGTCTTTAATTTTTTTTTCTTTTTTTTACCTTTGGATATATCTGTTCTAATCTGAACACCTCTACACCTCAGGGAAATGTTCCAATTCCCTGAATGCTTTGTGGCACTTCCACTGAAAGGAGTGGTCCTTCCCAGCTCTGTCTGCTTGTTCCTATTTGGGCACCATCCTCTTTTGTGCTGACACAAGCATTCATGAGACTACACAGTGAACTAAATTGGGGAACTAATCCATGTTAAAACTAACCAGTTCTTTTTGTAGTTCCTTGCCACGTGTCTGCATGAATGCTATTGCTGCTTAAGAGAGGGAGTAACACAGGGATGGGAATGAGCGGCTGAGGGAGGGCTAGACTGCTCCTTTATTGTGGCGATGCCAAGCTGTGCTGATTGGAGAGAACTAATTGCACGTCAGTCTAAAGAATAGATGTGTTAGAACTTCCCAAAAAATTGGTCAAAATAGCATTGCCTTACACCCCAAAGTGTCTTCATTTTTCTATATTGAGTGAACTGTATATTCTGCATTTGTCTACTTGAAGTAAAAAAAAAGAACAGAGTGCTTCAATATTGGATAGCTGAAATATGGCAAACTGGTACTTAAAATGTAGCATATTAATCAATTACAACATAGAATGTTATATACTAAGTTTTCTCAAAGACCTTGAAAGGGTCTTTGAGAAAACTTAGTGCAATTTAGATAGGTTAGATTCGTACCATACATGGGCTGGAGTGTTCTTTTGAAAAACAGTTTAAGATTCTGTTGTTTCAGACAGAATCACACTGTACTCATATGCAAGAACAGAGTAAACTGTGAAAGGACACATGTGAATCATATTCTTTCTGAGTGTGTGGCATGCATTTAAACCAGTACTTTAATATTGTTGTGTTTGTGTGAAAATTCTTCATTATTTTCAGACTGAAATAAAAGGAAAACATTATAAAACTGACAACACTTTTGTGAGTCACCTTATGGGTGTTTGAATCTAATCAATCCATCATGCTTCCGTGTACCAGCCTGAATATGTAATATGGTAGTGGAGAAAAGCTCTTTGCAGTAACTCTCCTTGGCACTCAATTTTCAGCAAGAAAAAGGAAATTGTGATCAAAACGACAGTTTCTTATTAATAGTTCAAGTCCAGCCTGAACATCATGGAACAAATAGGTCCCATGACTTTGTTCCTGCAAGCTTCAGAATGCTATCAGGTTTACAGTTCTCTATATCATAGGAATTGTGCAATCCACACATGTATCACATTCCTTTCATAATAACTCTTAGTCTGTGGTATATTCATTTTAAGGAGGTGTATGCTTATATGTTCTGTCTGTCACCCTTGTAGAATCACCAGTGTAAAAGGCATTAGCCACAATGATCATTTTTTGCACAAGAGTTTTTGAGTGGAGAAATGGGAGCAGGTGCACTATGTGTCTCATTACAGCTTTTAAATAAATTCATCTGTTGAAGAAGAGTACACACAAATGACTTCAGGTATCTGGTTCTGTAGTGAACTTTTTGAATTTTCTTCTACTGCAGGTGGAGGTTTGTGATCAAAGAGAAAATCTCGTGAAAACACCTGAAGTCCTGTTGTTTTGAGTTGTTAGCTCTGCCCCTTGATGAAATTTGAAATATTAGATCTTGCATTGTGCTGCTAATAATGCTTTCTTTCCTAGGACAAAGACAGTTTCTCATCACCTAATTACATTTTAAATTTTTTTTAGAAAATAATGTTGAAGAACATAAAGCAGAAATTTGCCCTTAATTAAATTCATATTTTTTAAACCAAAACATTAACAGAAATGTTGATCACACAGATACTTGACAAAGATAAAACTCAATCCCAGGAGAAGTGACAAGAAAGTGAGAGGAATAATAAACTGAAGAGAAAACTTTAATCCCATAAAGAAGAGACAAGACTATAGAAGCATAAAGTTTGTAAGTAAAGCTTGATGTCAAACTGGATTTACTTGATAATTTTTTTGATCTTCCATACCAATTATTAGCCAGAAGATGGAGTTAGAACACTTTTTCTTATTATGTCAAACTAAGGATTTAGCAATTCTTAGGACTTTATCTGTTTGCAAGTGACTGCAGAAGATAATCTGTTCCAGACAATGCTGTGTGAAGCATGGAGGATGTGCAGGGTCCTCTGTCACTGGAATTCCCAGAATATGGAATGTAAGATCTTTAGTAAATATGGCTTGTTGGCAGAAATATACTGAAGAGTTAAAATAGTACAAAGACTTTTCAACTGAAAACGTTATTAGAAATATATTTCAAGAAATAGTTCAGGGGAATTATTTATTTACCAAGACAGTTTGGCAAGCACTTCTGAAGAGTGTAAGAGTGGCCCTTAGCAGTCATCCGCTCTAATGACTGCGAAAAGATATAACGACCCCTCAAGCAAAGGGGTTCAGTGACTGCTGTTTGTGATGGCTTTAAAACGGCCACTTCTAATGCTGCTAACGGTTCAGCTGAGACAGATTGCAGCATACTGTGAAGCCTCCTCAGGAAATTGGGTGAATATGGGTGGATATTTTGTGTTGACTTCCATTCTGCCATTAATCTATTTGATTAATTGAAGATTTGGAAGAGTAGCCTACAAGGCTTAAATATCTTGCCAAAACTCCTTGTTGTGCCTGATGAACTGTCAGAAGTTGAATATTCTGTGAAATTTGGCCAATATTTCTGTAAATGGTCAATGCTGACAGAGATATAGCTCAAGGCAAAACTAGGTGTTTAAGAAATAATTTCCTATCTCCTGTTTTATCTTCCTTTTAAATACTAATAAAAGAAGCTTTCATGTGCTGTCAAATATCTGGACTTGGTGAGGGATTTCTGTTCCTGCACAACAGATATCAGTTTTCCAGGTCATCTCTAAAGTGCCTATTCTGGCCTCCTTCTTGGGTGTGCTTCTATAGGTCAATGTATTGGCCACATAACCCTGTATTAAATTATGATCTTAACATTTTGTAAAAGCATACGATTTTATATATGTGTATGTACATGTGCATGTGTGCACACATCACAAACAATTTAATTCAAGTACCTTTTTTTCATGCAACCACCTGTCTTTGAATTTGTTGGCCTATTTCAGTTAAATTAGTCAGAGAATAATCGTCTTCAATAATAAGTTTCCCATAAGTTTCAGGAAAATTAGTAGCCAGCGAGAGAAGGGAGCCTACTAGGAGCCTCGTTACAGAAAAGACTGAGGAAGCCACAATAGACAGATGGAATGAGTATTCTAAAGACAGAAAATGGGGCATTTAGAGCTTGTCACTCAAGCCGCTAGGTAATCTCATCAGAAGTTCCAAGGATTTCATCATTTGTATTCCTCACAGAGCTATTTACCCCTTTTTCTGAAAAAGTGTGTTTACTGTTCTGAGACTGGTTTGTTGAGATGTTTCATTCAAGTTCTGGAAAGGTAGTGTTCTACGTAGTGAAACATGACAGTGTATTTCCTGTCATGCTATAGGGCTTAATTTACTGCTCTTCAGTCTTTACCAGTTACAGAAACAAGCTTTCTAGCGATGACAGCTCAAAGATAAATAAAATGCTGTCTTATTTACTGGCTGATTTATTCATGTTCTGAGCTTTTCTTGCAGCAGATCATAAGGGGTTTTTTTTTTGTTTGTAACAGGCTGCTAGATGGGAATGGCAGTGGCCGTTATTGGAAGAAGGGACTTGAACAAGTTTTGACTTAGCCTGAGGCATGCTTCACTGTTGCTGCTGAGAGAAAGGAAAGTTCTCTCACTGGTATTTTTATTTTGTGTTGTACCTACCCAGAAGTAAAAGAATAGATCACAGTCTATTTTTGTGGAGATCCGAATAGTAAAATGGACAGCTGATAAAAGGATGTACCAGAGAAGCTAGCTTTTCAGGGAAAAGAGGAATTTTCATAGAATTTCTTTTCTTGGAATGAACAGAAAGCCTGATTAAAATTGATACCTGCTCATTTTCCTCACACTCTTTTCTGATGCTCCAAGTTTTTTTCCCCTCTACAAAAAGTAACTTGTATGTGAGTGAAATATGTTTCTCATTGTACCTCCAAGTTCATGTTTTGTTCGCAGAGAAGATTGTTTATATGTTCATCATTGTTATAGCATTTATATGTATGTGTTGTCTATTTCAGCAGGGAGGACTTTTTTTTTTAATTAATTAGCTAACATTCATGAAGGAAAGGGTGAAGAAGGAAAAAAGACACTTAAAACTTGGCCTTTTCCAAGATCAGTTATTAGAACAACAACAAAAACGATCTCCTAGTAAGTCTTGCCTTTTTATAGAATATAAAACTGGCTTTGTAGGAGCGTAATTCTAACTATAATTCTGTAATTATGTGCTTAGTGCATTGGTTGCATCTTTGGTAACAACTGTACATTTGCTTCTGGATCTTTGCTTCCGATTACAAGATAGGAATTTAAAAGGTTTTCCAGTTGGCTTCTGAATGTCTCTGTATGGGAGGTTTACCAGCAGTGGGCTTTGGACAACAGAGTCTCCCGCTCCTGCTATCCACCGGAAGCACAGTTGAACTGTGTTCTAGCCCCTCAAAAACTCTTGAAGTATAGCACTCTGAACAGCTAGTTATTCCCTTTGGCACCTTGATTGTTTCCATATACAGCAGCAGAAAAACGATGCTTTGTTTCCCAAGGGCATTAGAAAACTGGCAAGTCAGTTCTCAGCTGTCATGGTGGGAGGTGTGATGGGAAGTAAATTCAGAATCCTGGAAAAGTTGACTTAGAGTCTATATACAGGAATATAAATCAGAAAGCAAGCTGAAGCAATTTCTGAACTATAACAGACTCAACAAGGAAGGCTATGCTTAGTTTAGTTGAGCCAATTTTTTCTTCAGATCTCTCTGCTTGACTTCCGGATAAACTACTTAGACCTTTGGCTGGTGTTGGAATGTTTCAGTTTGGGATTGAATAGCTATTCTTGGCCCAAATTACTTCTGGATGTAGTCCAGAAACAATATTCTTTAGGGGTGTATTGAAATCACTGAAACAGCTTTCTCCCACTCCAGGTAGCAGACCAAAAAAGTACTATGAAATGAATGAAACTATGCATTATCTGCTTCAGATCAAATTGATGTTACTTGCTCTTTTTCTTTGTCTTGGTTTTAGAGATCTGGGGTTGAATTGTGTAAAACTGTTTGCATGTCAGGAATTTAATATTTTAAAAAAGAGGATTAACCTTGTTGACTGTCTTTTATATGTCTTTTCCACTTTGCATATGGATGGTGGGTTTCTTTTGGTGGGGTGAAGGGGGAATGTTCCTGATTTTGATCACTTCCATTTGATATAGCATGGGTTCCAGTTATCCTTTCCAAATTATAGTAATTCCTATGTTAGCTACAATGAAGAGGCATATTGGGTTATTTTTCCATGCAATTTCTTGATTGGAGCAAAAAACTGCGATAAATGCATACACAGCTTCTCATGTCTGAGTAACTAATTACAGTTCAGCAGTTGAGAGTGACTGTTGAATGTGAGGTTTCATATTGGAAATATGCTAAAGGTATATGAAAATAAGCATACCTATTGTTTTTTCTAATACTGACTCCTTCTGTTTTATTCCCTGCATTATCCTTTATTTATATTTTATCCTTTATTTATGCTTTACAATATTCTGTTAGAGATTGGAAAGTATCAGATACTCAAAATTTGGGCTTTATTTGTAAATTACTCTGGACCAGTAAATAAACTTGTACATACAGTTTTCTCACACATTCTTTCTAAACTGAAATTCTGTAACTGTAAAATTAAGTTTATTTGAGAAGCTATTTCAAACAGCTTTGCAGCTGCATAGTTTTATGTTGTTTGTTCTTGAGGGTCTTCAGAATAATTTTGTATTGAGTTATTTAAAGTAGAGCACTTCTAAGTTCCTTAAATGCTAGAATTTCTAAACCTTTGACTATTTAGAAAATAGTGACAGGATGACTGTTTCTACTGGTGCAGGTTGTTTTGTGAGGTCTTTTGTTTTCCTGCTGTGGGAACAACAGGGCTTAGTCCCTGTAAACAGTTACCTAATGAAATTGTTACTGGATTGGAATTTTTGTTTACAGATTAAACAGAAGTGAAAGAAGCCCAAAGCTTGCATTCCAAAACTGATGACACCTTTTTTTTTTCCTTGTGGGTGTGGGGGGGTGTGTGTGTGTGTGTGTGGTCAAAGTGGAAGTTGTGCCATTTAAAATATAGAGAAATAAACCTATTGCTCCGGATACTCACTGCAGGATATTTAAGACGATAAACATTCTTTAAAAATCCCATGAAGTTTTAGAAAAGATCTTTTGTAGTTTTTATTTATAAAGTTGTATCTCTTTTCCTGAAGCTATGGTGAGCCCTGTAGACTGTCATTCTTTTTCAATTGTAAACATAGTTTCGGTACTACCACTTTTGCACCAGCGCTGTTCCTAAGCGACTGCTGACGTCAGTTGGTGCAGCACAAGAAGGTTTGTGTGTTTATCTGCTGTGGGCAGACTCCTAGAAAAGACGAAAGTATGTAAGTAGATTAGGCCAAATAGATCCCTGCTTTAAATAAGCATGCATACGGTTTGCAATGTCATGCTTTATTTTTTCTGTATTTTATTTTGATTAGCATTTGTATCTTCTGTTGCATATGTTACAGTATCTAGTTTGCAGGAAACGATAAGGAGGGGTATGTATTCTCCTTGCTATTGCTTTAAAGGGGTAGACTTTTTTCTTCTTTTCTATAGCATAGTTAGAGTGAGATTTAAAAGGAGTATGTGATGTAGCATAAAGCTTTCATATAACTGATCTCAAGGTTAGAAGTAGGACCATTAGAAATGAAAGCAAGCATACAATTTCCAGTTACTTAGAGATTTTTGGCCAGAGTCTATATATTTGGAAAAACTGGAAAGATACTTTTGGAATATTTTACTGCATGCCTTTGTGTCAAACAGAGTTGGAGTGGAGCTGGCTTAATGACCTTTGTGATTTTATTTTGTCCCTGATTGTATCTGCAGCACACCTACACTGAATAAAAATTACCTGTAGTAAAAAAACTCTTTGTGTGAAAAACATTTTACGAAAGTAAAGGAAATAGTACTGGATCACAGGCATTGTAGACTAAAGAGTGAAGATACAAAGTTTATAGGAAGTACTAGTACAGGATGGTTTAATAAGGAAGAAAAAAGCATAGAATCTCTTCTTCAGGTTGAAGAAGTAGCAACTTTCAGAACTAAATAAAAACTGAGAACAATTGCTCCAAATTAATTTAAATTAGATTAAAATTAAAGAAAATGTCTGTGGGACATAGGAGGACATTAGCAAGCATAAAGGTGAAAAGGTCAAACTAAATAAGGTCCACTTTGATGTGTCTTTTGTGAAGGTCTTACTGGTCTTGAAGTTCACATGAATCTTTTTACATTTCCATACTGTTATATTGTGCTATCTAGCATAGCTATATCTATCTATGCTAGAAAGTCTATGCTTTCTATCTAGAAACCTTCAAGGATGGAGACTGCACAGCCTGCTTCACCTTGTCTCACTGCTTGTGTGTCCTGATAGTGAGAAATTTTTTTTCTTATGTCTAGTCTGAACTTCTCTTGTTTCAGCATTGCCTCTCATCTTCCCACCGCACAGCACTGGGTACAGCCTGGCTTTGTTGTCTTGATGGCTTCATATTAGACACTGGCAGGCTGCTGTTAGGTCTCCCCAAAAGCCATCACTTCTCCAGATGAGCCCAGCTGCCCCAGCCTCTCCTCATAGGGTAGGTTCTCCAGTCCTGTAGTCATGTTGCTGGCCTTCTGCTGAACTTGCTCCATTTTCACAGAATCACTTAGATTGGAAGGGACCTTTTAAGATCATCTAGTCCAACCAATGAAAAAATAATACCAAAACCAAAAACAACCCCAAAAACCAAAACAAAAAAAAAATCACACGATGCCCAATACCACACCCAAAACAACACCAACCCAACACTAATCCATATCCCCGAGCACCATGTCAACTTGTCTCTTTAATACCTCAAGGGATGGTGCCTCAACCACCTCCCTGGGCAGCCCATTCCAATGCCTGACAACCCTTTCAGTAAAGAAGTATTTCCTAACATCTAACCTGAACCTCCCCTGGCCCAACTTGAAGCCATTACCTCCTATCATCTATGACTTAAGAGAAGAGAATGACCCCCACCATAAGGTCTTCTCCAGACTGAACAACCCCAGCTCCCTCAGCTGCTCCTCATAAGACATGTGCTCCAGACCCCTCACCAGCTTTGTTGCCCTTCTCTGGACCTGCTCCAGCACCTCAATGTCTTTCTGGTGGTAAGGGGCTTGATGTCTTTCTTGTATTGGAGAGCCCAAACATGATGTACTCTTCTAGGTTTGATCTCACAAGAGTTGAGCAGGGGTGGCAATCTAGCCTAACAACCATGTTCCTCTGAATATAGACCAGCATTCTGTTGGCTGCCTTTACTTCCATGGCACACTGGTCTCATGTTCAGAACTTTCATCCTGCTTTCAGGTGAGCAGCTCTCAGCCTGTGTCCTTGCAGGGGACTCCTCCTTCCCATGTGCTTCATGTACGTCACTGTTGAATTTCGTAAGATTCCTATTCACTCACTCCTCCAGCTTTTCAAGGTCCCTCTGGATGGCAGCCTTGCCCCTGCATGTACCCCGAGTTCCAGTTCCCCCAGTTTGGTATCATCTGTAAGCATGTCTTGTAAAAATTTCATTGTTCAGAAGAACATAGTGGATTTTAATTCAGGTTAGTAAAATTTAAATAGCTGCAGGTGCAATTACTCATTTGCCTTTACTGCTGCTTCTTCTACATCTTTATTTAATTTTCATTCCCTTTAACTATATTTTCTTATTATAAAAATCTTTTCTCAAGCTTTCAATAGCAAAGGTAGAGTTAGGAAATGTCATTTAATTCAGTAAGCTGTTCTTAAACGTTTACTTGTGAGTTTCATTATTATAAAAGCATAAAAATGGCTCACATTAAGAATTCATTTAGCGTAATATTTTGTCTCCAATCTCTAATCTTTGTCTAAGATCAAGTTTAACATCTGTTCTTATCAGGTAAATATCTTTTACGTCATTGATTTGAAGATGTCATATTAAAATGATTTTTGGAGACGAAAGATGGTTAGAACTTTTTCTATCTATCCTATGCATCTGCCTGTTACTGCATTGTCTTCAGAAGCAGCACATCAAGGGAAAAATCAATAAAAACAGCAATTCTAAGTTGCTGCTTATCATCTTCCCATCCATTACAAGGGCTAATGTGCAATTAAAAGCATTAAAGATCACTAGGGAAAAGAAAGTAGCCATAATCAGAGGACAATGGAAGGGTAACAATATTATTACATATGATACTTTTTTTTTTCCCTTTATACCGCCTTCCGATATTCACCCAGCTTCCACCTGTTTTCAGCTTAGGAGACTTCCTGATGAGGTTTTGCTATTTAGTCGCAAGTGCTGCTCTCAGTCTCCTCTTCAACTTATGGGCACTTCCTCCTTTGCCAAGTTTCCCCTTGAAGTTATTTAAACTTCTTGCATCCACAACTTCTTTCGATCAGGCAGGCTGCTTGGTACCCGTTGGTGGAGAACTGCCGCGTTCTGGTTTGGACCTGGCTTATCCTACCGCTTTCTAACGGCTTCTCATTCTGGTGCTGTACAAAAGTAGTCTTTTGAATTTAACTTTCTACAGTCCAGTTCCTTAGGCAGAGTTTGCAACAATCAAGTGTTCAGTGTGGCAGTATATGTGACATCTAGCAGTGACAATAACTAACTTGTTTAAAAATTATTTTAAGATTATTTTAGAGACCAGCTTGATATGTCAGAGTTCATCGTTTTGTATAGTCTTAAATTCAATATATTGCAGCAATACATGGTTTAGCTGTTTTCTGGAGGTTCATAGCTGTCTACCATTTAGACTTTTTGTTGCAGGATTGTGCCACTGAAAGTTCTGTCCAACAACAGCAGATGTTCTTGTGCAAAACACCTGGAGACAAGGTGGAAACAGCAGAAAAATCTGCTCGCTGAGAAATGATACCAAGCTGTTACATTCATTTTCTTTTGCAGGGGAAGTGTGTTGATTCTGTGTTAGGTGAGATCAGTTGGAATTACTATAACTATGCTTGAAGAGAAATGTCTGCGTCTTGGACATATGGTTTAGGTTTTTACAAGTATTAGTTCTACAGGTTCTGCTCTTTTTCACAGAGAGCAAACTTTGTATGGTTCTGTAAATAAATGGATTATTAAAAAACCCATTTCCTTTCAGCGTCACTGACTTCAAAGGCAGACACAGCGGAGATCCCAAACACAGTTTTATAGGCAGAGGAAAGGTCACTCTTTCCTTTTTAGGTCATGTGTTAACAATAAAAATAATAATTAAATAATTTTCTAAAAATTATCTCATTGTCTATGGTTTATGATCTTATAACAATCCTATTCCAAATTTTAAAAGCTGTTGCTCTAGGATATGGTACAAAATACATTGAATTCCTATAATGATTTAAAAAAAAAAAAAGAAAAAAGAAACTGTTTTATTTGTTAGAAAGTTTAGGCAGTTACTGTCATTTCTCCTTGAATTAAGGATATGAAATATTGAAATTTTCAAGAGCACATGTGGATCAACCGTAATTATCTTAAATTGAGACAAAGCAACAAGCTTTTATTACATTTTCTAATTGCAGTACAATCTATACCAACCATTCTTTTCTCAGGTTTCTTAGTTCCCATCCTGTATGTTCAGTTTGTGAAGCTGTAATTGATCCTGATCCAAAAAACTTCTATCTTTAAATTTGTGATAGACAAATCAAGAAGCATTTCTCTCTTGCAAGACTTGCAAGAAATATCCATGCTGGTTCTTCATAAATTTTTCATAAGTTATTTGCTAGTTTATTTTTAGCACTCCAATGTTACTATTCAAAAAGTTTTCAGTGTAGTATCATAATATATTAAAGCTGGATTATTTTGTCATGTCAGCTTTTTTCATAGCTTTTTTAATACATCTTAAACTGGCAACCACAACTTAAAAATTCTGAGACATAGTGACAAAAGTCAACAGAACTTTTCAGAACTCTTTTGTTCATTTACATAGGAAAATTAAGTTTTAATATGGAAAGGGAATAAATTCAGAAGATGTGTGATGTATGAGATGCTGGAAATGGAGTAATTTTTCACTGATGATTGGATAAGAGTAGGATTTTGTTGTTTTGCTCATTGTTTATACAAGGATTATGAAAATTAAATTTGATTTAACTTTGGTCCTCTAAATTTTTTCTTTCTAGTTTTCATT
>BJBW01000990.1:0-19946 GCA_004320125.1 Scolopax mira
CCCTACATCTCACCTATTGTGTTCTGAAACCGGTTTGGCTGAGTGCTCCCATACAGAAGTTTACACCGAGTGGAAGAAGGGACTGACCACTTGGGAGGGTTACAGAGATGTTGTTAGACTATGTAGGGAAGAAACAAGGAAAGTCAAGGCCTCCTTGGAATTAAAATTGGCAAGAGATGTCAAAGACAACAAGAAGAGGTTCTTCAATTATGTTGGAAGCAAAAAGAAAACTAAAGAAAATGTGGGCCTGCTGTTGAATGAGTTGGGCACCATGGAAACAGAGGATGCAGGGAAGGCTGAGTTTGCCTCAGTCTTTACTGCTCAGGCAAACTCCCAGGAGCCATGGACTTTGGATAAATCAGAGATAGTCTGGACTAAAGAAGGTCTTCCCTTGGTGGAGGAGGACCCAGTTAGAGATCAGTTAAGAAGGCTGGACATCCACAATCAGGATGGAATACACCCAGAGTGCTGAGGGAACTGGCAAAAGTCATTGCAGGGCCACTCTCCATCATCTTTGAGAGGTCCCGGAGAACAGGTGAGGTGCCCGAGGACAGGAGAAAGGCCAATGTCATCCCAGTCTTCAAAAAGGGCAAGAAGGAGGACCTGGGAACTTACAGATCAGTCACTCCATCCTTGGAAAGCTGATGGAACCCCTCATCCTGAGTGTAATCTCTGAGCGTATGAAGGAAAAGAAAGGTATCAGTAGTCAACATGGATTTACCAAGGGGAAGTCATGTCATACTAACTTCATAGCTTCTATGATGGCATGACTGGTTGCATAGATGAAAGGAGGCCAGTGGATGTTGTCTACCTTGACTTCAGCAAGGCTTTCAGTTTCCCACAGCATCCTCATAGCTGAGCTTAGGAAGTGTAGGTTAGATGAATGGACAGTTAAGTGGATTGAAAACTGTCTGAAACACAGAGCTCAGAGGTTTGTGATTAGGGACACAGAATCCAGCTGGAAGTCTGTAACAAGTGATGTTCCTCAGGGGTCAGTACTGGGTCCAGTCCTCTTCAATATATTCATCAATGACCAGGACAAAGGGATGGAAACCCTCAGCAAGTTTGCTGGTGACACAAAAGTAGGAGGGGTGGCTCCCCAGTTCAAGAAGGACAGAGAACTGCTGGAGAGAGTACAACAAAGGGCCACAAAGAAGATTAAGGGACTGGAGCATCTCTCCTTTGTGGAAAGGCTGAGGGACTTGGGTCTTTTTAGTCTGGAGAAAAGAAGGCTTGGGGGAGATCTAATTAATGCATATAAATAGTTAAAGGAAGGATGTTAGGAGGACAGGGCTGGTCTTTTCTCAGTGATGCCCAGTGACAGGACAAGAGGAAATGGGCACAAACTTTAGTATAAGAAGTTCCACCTAAATGTGAGGAGGAACTTCTTTACTGTGAGAGTGGAAGAGCACTGGAACAGGTTGCCCAGAGAGGTGGTGGAGTCTCCTTCTCTGGAGACATTCAAAACCCCCCTGGACAAGTTCCTGTGCAATGTGCTCTAGGTGGATCTGCTTTGGCGGAGGGGTTAAACTAGGTGATATACAGAGGTCCCTTCCAACCCCATATGATTCTATGATTCTATGTTTCTAAGTATCACTGCTCCCATGTCCTAATTTTATGCTTTTTCCCTGACACCTGCTTTTGATGACTGTCAGTGAGCTAGATAGACTTTTGGTCAGATTCTATACAAGTATGCTTTTGTTCTGTTGAAAATAAGGAAAAATCTTTCTAAGAGCTACATTGGAACCTGTTTTTCCTGATAGGTAACCTATTTCCTAGTTACAAGATCTAATTCACCTGGATTTTGTAACTTTTTTAATATCGTAAAGTAAATGGGGATGTTAAGGAAAAAGTAAAGGGGAAATGGCCATAGATAAGATTGAGTATCATCTCATGCATGGATAGAAGACTTCATCAAAGATGGGTCTAGAAGGGAATTTTATTTAATATGCCACTGACAAGCTTAGCATATATATAGGAGTGGGCCTGTGAAATTTGATGATAGTAAGGTAGGAAGCTTTATCACCACAGAGGAAGATTGGAATATTCTACAAGTAGTCTGACCCTGAGAACTGGAGTCATAGCTCTGGGAAGAAATGTAATAATGCAGAAAGTAAGGCTGCTCACTGGAGAACTAACAAGAATTTATGCTCTGAATTGGGAGTTCATCAGTTGGAAATGACAGAAGCTTTGGGTGCATCCATCAATCACTATCATCAGCAGAAGGCAACTGTGGGTTTTGGAGGCCCTCAATCAGGGGAAATAATTCTGTTAGAAACAGGGAAATAATAGTGTCATAATGCAAGGCATTAGTGAGGAAACATAATGTTCAATTCTCATCACCCATGCTAAGAAAGATGAACAAAAGCTAAGAAGATTTGCAAAAAATGTCTGGAGATAATCAGGGAAACAGAGAAAGTACCTCATGAGAGGGGAAAAAACAACAAAGAATTTTTGTTTACTGTCACAGAAGGTAAATTGGAGAGAGTATGATCACCCTCTCTGTATAAATATTGCAATGAAATAAATGTGAGAGAGATCAGCTAACACAAGAAAAATGTAAACTATAAGTGACTTCTTTAAAAAGAAAATAAACCATTATCATTGGTGATGCTAAATTCTAGGTCTGCTTTCCAACAAAAAACACAAGGTAGCATAAGATAGAACTCAATCTCTAAGAAAATTTTAGGACTTGGTTGCTTGCAACATCAAGAGACTTGAGTCAGCTGCTCTAGGAGCCTAGTCCACAGTAGTGTTTCTATCTCAGCAGGTGTGTTGCGGCTGGAGTAGACAAACATTTGAAGTGAGATTAGAATGGCACAATATCAGCTCTCTGGAAATCTCAAATCCTTTCATAGTACCTAACTAAAGGTCTTTTGTTAATAACTGCCATTTCTTGGCTTAAATGGCTTAAATTGATCTGTTCCTTCCAATTTTTTTGAAAACATAGATACACTTTTACTGGGTCTTACTGGGTCTTGGGAAGAAATTGGACAGGAAAGAAGAGAATGGCCCTTCTCAGCTGATCTGCAGTGAAAGAAGGGTAGAGAAAAAGCAGCTAACTTGCACCACCAATGTATTTTTATTCATACTTTAATAGTACAATAAGTTACAAGGGAAGCTTGTGCAGCCCTGCTCCCACAAGAACTGTGAAATGATACAGACATGGTCCTGAGAGCTCATCACATACTTTCTTAGGATAAGCAAATTTACAAAATACCTGCAGAAAATTCAGCAGCCAGAAAAATGTCCATAAACTAGTTGAATAAATTACTTCCTAGGAATAGGTCCTGTACATATAAACACAGTGCAATAAAGTCTCTTTTAACTGGGGAACTATACTAAATTCCCTCTTTATCTCAAACCTTTCTCAAGGTTATGCAATTAAAAAGGGGCAGGCCCAGTGAAATGCAACATTAGTGCCCACAGCACTTAATAGACTATAAATCTGTTTTGGTTTATGAATCAGATCTTTAGGCAAGGACTTTTAGCTATTGCTTTTGAAGCTCTCCTATACTATTGCATGGGGAATCCAGAATTATGCTAAAGCATTACATTAGCTATTCCTTTCAGGGAAGTTTTAGGTGTGCTAAAAGGTTAGATGCATGGCTTACACATTTTCCATAATCATTGAGGTTCCTAATTTTCTGTTGAAAACAGGCAAAAAGGACCTATGTAGGACATGATTACTTTGTGCCCATGTGAGTCAAAACCCCATAGCTCATTTTCTAAAACAACTTAGATATCTAAATTTATTTTAAAATTATAGACAAATTTTATGTTTATAGTAGGGGAGGGAGGAGGTGAAGGGAGGCATTTTTTCTTTTAATTCTAAATAAAATAAGGGTACTTCTAAGAGGAAAGTGTTCCAGGCTTTGTTTCCAGTCCTATCCTTGGTAGTATTTCTGTGTTTTCATTTCTGAAGCTTTAATGTATCAGACACCTGAAGACCAGGGACCAGAGCTTAGGTCTGTCCCTATTTCATCTAAACCACCTAGACACAAACCTCCTGTACCCTTTTATTTTGGAGTCTTTGCATGTAAAGTTTATAGTCAAAATGAATTGCAGATGGGCATTTCAGTACAATCTGTGGTGGAGTTGTAAAAGAAATCTCTACTCCTAACTTGGAAACCTGGTCAAAGTAAAGTGTCATTGGTCACTTAAATGCATTTTAAAATCTGACATATAGAAGCCTGAGCTGCTTGAAAGTTGCCAGAGCTGACATTCCAAAGACATTTTATCATATTTGAGAATGTTAACTCCTAGTCTTAAAATGTCAGTAAGTTTTGAGCCTCTAGGGATCTCAGTTTTGCTGCTGCTGTTAAGTTTGAAGGAAAGTTAGAAATACAAGCAGTGAAGGCTCCAGATATAGGAAGGTAGATCAGCCTCTCTTTGACCTCTCTGAAGCTACTGACAAAAGACCTTGTTCTTTTTCTTTTGAAATCAATGCAATTTTTTGGCATTGATTGCAGTGGGAATATGATTGAGCCCAAAGGTACTAATTAGTGTTTATTGGGATAATGATTTTGATGTGGACACAAAAGCAGCCCTTCTGTGCTTTGCAATGTTAATGAATCTGAAAAGCAAGAAAAGTGCAATAGGAATAAACCTCAAATAATGCCACTTGGAATGAAAATGCCTCTGCTGTGAATAGATTCTTTTCATTTTATTTTTTCTCGTTGATTTGTGACAACTATATTCTGAACTTTGTTCAAGTGTGCTAGCAAAGAGCCATATTATATGTGTCCTTTCTACAGACAGCTGCAGTATATTTTGCAGTATATTTTCTCCTGAGAAGTGATGACAAAGAACATTAAGCCATATGAATTTCACTGTTAATGATAAATCACTTGGGCTT
This sequence comes from Scolopax mira, assembly GCA_004320125.1. Lineage (NCBI taxonomy): Eukaryota > Metazoa > Chordata > Aves > Charadriiformes > Scolopacidae > Scolopax > Scolopax mira. The sequence goes on from BJBW01000990.1 coordinate 4,859, forward strand.
CCTTACGCAAGAAACCCTAACATTTGTAGTATCAAGTCCCAGGTATGCACTGAAACCCCAGTTTTAACAGGCTACAGAAACTGTGGCAATACAGAAACATTTGATTTGGATTTTAGTGCCAGTGCCTTTCAGTGCCTAGTGAGATTTGCATGTGTTGTGTTAATCCCAATTTTGTTGCAATACCACTTCAACTGCTTCATGAGAGTCTGTTCTGCTCATCAATATCTTCTATCCCTTTTCTTGGCCAGGACCCCACTGGCACAAAATAAATAAATAATTTCACACAGTGGTTAAATCTGCCATGACAAAGGATAGTATCAGTCTACTTTTATCAGTCTCCGATAAAACACTGGGACCTAGGTGGGCCTTTTCTTATTCCTGTGTAAAACAGAAAGCATTATGACATCATGAAGCAGCACAAAGTCCATATTGGAATGGTAGCAGGATAATGGCACACCAGATGCAGGCTGTGGAAGAGTTTTCTTAAAATCCCATAATGGATAAAGTATGAAGAGGACAGTTGCAGAGTAATGGAGATCAGAAAGTCATCAGTAATTATGTGGTTAGTGTTTTTAGCTGAGGAGTGCTGAAAGTACCCATAGAAAACTCCTGAGACGAGGCCAGAGAACTTGTATCAATTCCTGTATGTGTCCAGAGACCAGGTTGGTGTGGTCTCTGCACATGGGGCAGCCCCACTGAGGTAGTCACTTTCAATACACCTACAGGGAGCTAAAATTAATGTATCTGTTCTCTCAGTTGGCACCATGGGAGAACCTTGGTATTTTTTTATTTATTGTAAGCTTTCACAATTATGTTTTTAACAGTAGGATCTCATACTCTTAAAATGGTATTCAGGACTGCATTCACGCCTCAGTTATACCTTTGTAACCCCACTGAATTCAAGTAGTAACTCAGGACAGAGCACTATGGCTTTATCAAATGCAATCTGACTGAGACCTCTGTTTTTAAATGGATTTTTTAGTTCGTAATGTGAACTAAATGTCCACTATATTTCTCAGAAAGCTATTCCCCTTTAAAGAGCAAAATAAATATTTATAATATATTAAACAAACAACACTAATAAGAAAAACAGCAGGTAATGTCAGAGATGTGACAAAGAAGATAAAACCCTCTATTTGGTCTTAATATTTTTAAAACAATCTATGTCAGTCAATGTTTCTAAATGTACTGTTGTATTACCTCAGTTAATTTGGTACTGTATCTTTGCTACTGCTACTGCTTTGCCCTTGGGCATTTGCTTATACAAAATATAACAGAACTGAATATAATAGACCTGAATCTGAGTTAGCAAGTCTCCACCCATTTTAAAAATATTGGATTCTGTAATGTTAGCTAGGCCTCCAGGTTTTTTTGTTTACATTACTGTGATGAGAGCTGGTCTTGTAAGTCTTACTTGACATAACATATGCTTCTTTGCTGTCTGCATTAGGAATGGCATTTAATTTAGTGTAGTCATTTTATTTAAAATTGTTTGTCTCAAGAGGAAGAAAAGGCAGTGATTTAATTCCTGCTCTTTACCCCTTTTATGATTTCAGGGACCAGTATTAAAATCCATGATGAAGCAGGTTCTAGGCAAGCAAACACTATCAAGAAAACAGTGCTGTGCTGCTTAAATTTTTTGTTCAGAATCAGCTTCCTCACATGCTGCTTGGTGGCTTTTACTTTCTTGGTGACTTGTTCTCCCACTGAAGACCGAAGGATTAAGATATGCACCTCTTATTAGTACTACTGGAACTTGTGTTTTAAATCTTCATAGTAATCAGTGTAAGAAAAAAAAAAATGTCTAATTAAAGCTAATCTATGTTGTTAGAATACCAGCTCTCCAAGTATTAATTAAGTTTTGAGGCTCAAGAAAAACATGCAACTCGTCAAGTAAAACACTCAGTTTGATATTGAAGGAGTCCAGCTTGCAGAGTTCCTAATGATGTCAGTAGAATGCAGGAACCAGCCTTGTGGAAAATGCTTAAAGCCTTCCAGTAGAATTTCCTAAATTTAGGGACTAATCCCTCTGATAAGGACAGCGTCAAGGCTGCTTTTGTTTGGTAAGAGCTAGATTCTGGCTCTTCTCCAAAACTTGAATATTCTCATAAACCTGGCATACAAATAATATTAGGAACAAATCTGATTACTTTCCTGGTATGAAAAGAGACAAAAAGAGAACAGATAGATCTTGGTAAATAATATTGAAGACACAGCAACAAAATGAAGCTTCATGAGTCTTGAAATGCAACACACTGGTTCAATAGCAAATTCTAAGGGTATCATCATAACAAAGTACTGATGGACTAGAGCCTTTCAGTCAGTTATAAACACAGTGCCTACAAGGTGCTGTGAGTCAAAACACTCTCTTGTTCTCTCATGTTGGGCAACCACATGTGAAAATCACATGAGATTAGCCCAAATTGCTCAGTTCTGCAAGAAAGGTACACCTTGTTCATCCCCTTCTACCGCTGCTGCATGATGCAAGGTGTAAAGCAGAGCACACACAGTCTCCAGGCAACAAAAACCTACCTCAAACCAGAATATTCATCTCTTATGACATCATTCATATGGAGAGTTCTAATTAATTCAGCTGAGCTACCTATGTGAGTAACTGTTTGCAAGTTGTCATTGAAAGCTAAACAATTTAGATTTTAATTCACCAGACGTCATCAATAGCCACTAGTATACCTGGATTATCTGGCTAACTAGACAAGTAACTTTTTCTAGCATAAACAGGCTGTATGAAAAAACATGCAATGCAGTAGGGCTGGGACAGCCTGTAAGGAATTTTGGTTTTCTTTCAGTCTGCTAAGAAAATTTTTCTCTGAAAGTCTTATCTACTCTTCCTTTTTTTTCTTTTCTTCTTTTTTTTTTCCTTTTCTTTCTCTATTTCTTTCTTACTTTTGTATTTTGGAATTAACAACTGGTAGGTATAGAAACTCTTTACAAATGAGAAATACCAGGATGTCTAGGTATTTTTTCCAGAAAAACAATCTTACTGTTCTGATAGTTTTGGTTGATTGGCCTTTTAGACATATATTTTCATATTTCTTATTTCCTGTGTTAAGTTATGTTTTTACTAAGAATTGGGGTCACTTAATTTAAGGTAAATGGATCTTTTAAATTTTAAAGTCATATTTTAGCAACATATTGAACACTGTTTATTAGGTGCTGTTAATTGTATTCTGTCAGTAAAACAAAGAGAAAAGCAATCCACTGAATTCACCAGTTCTCAGGTTCATAATCAGTCATGACCATTCAGTGAAGCGCTTTGCCGATCTATAAATTAATGTAATCTTAACCTGCTATAAAAGAAGTACCACCATGCCTGAGGGTAACAGAACAATCTTTTCACACATTTCTGCTCTTTTTTTTTGGTGTTTTCTCACTTACATTTATTTTGAACAAAATTATTTCAGCAGTCTCAGGTGAGCATGAGGATCCGTGGTTTCTTTCGTATTAATAAAGTAATCACAAATTTGCTTAACACATGTTTTACATTCTTTTAATGAAAAATCTGAGATTTCTGATTAATTTTATTATGACTAACTTTTAATAAAGGAGAATTCAACCTATTTTTTTCATAACAAAACATGTGTGAAATGAATAAAAGTAACCTTAAATTATAAGTTTATCTACAAAATGAAAAAAGATAACTTCTAAATAAAATTGTAACACTGACAAGCTAGTGCTCAAAAAGGTGATTGGAATTTTAACTAAGATATTTAAGATAGATCAAATAAATCACTTTCTATCACTACATTTTTCTCTCCCTTGATGAAAGAAAAGAGAGTTCAAGTTGTCTGAAACAGGTTCAAAACCATACATTTAAGATGGCTAAGTTGTGCTAGATGAAACCTACTTAAATATTTAATATATTTGTTTTCTAGATGGTATAGTTAAAACCCTTCTGTGTCTTTGTCTCGGCTTCTGTAACAAAACTGTTTTGAATTCTCTTAGGGGCTGACTTCCATTCCATTCAATTTGCTAAGTAAAAATGTCAGTTGTTTGAGCCAGATTTACTCTGTGGAACATAGATGGAAAGGAACCATTTGGATCCTCAGTTCCACCTGCTGCTAATGTTGGCAGCCTGGCCATATAATCCATTTCCCAGACTGATCAAGCTTAAAACTAGTTCATTTTTACACACACACTATTTCTTTTGGGAATCTACTCCAACATGTTGGTTTTCTGATGGATGAAACTTCCTAATTTCCATCATAAATGCTTTCATGGCTGCTTTATTCCCATTGGTCATTTTGCCAACACTATCTTTAGCACAAATAGCTGGTTTGCCTTAACATGTTTCATCCCCTTGTTTTTAGTCCATAGCATGAAAAACAACATTTTGCCTTCTTGAAATACAATCTGTTTTTATGTGGACATTAGTTCTCACAATCTTTGTCTTCCTCTATGCTGTTCCTCTATGCTATAGAGTCGTCAATAGATTTGACTCTCTTCACAGGCTACTGTGAAGAAAACTAAATACAGAAGCACATCCATTTTTTTATATTTTCTTTACTATCAGAAATATCCTAACCCTAATTAATCTTCAGGAAGAGCAGTAGAGTAAATAACCACTTTGGAGTCTTTGATGTACATTTAGGAAATTCAAAGTTAGAGGTGCTCTGTAAGTTTTCCATTCAAAAAGACATAGACAAGAAACATTCCTCTTTCCCCAAAGTTCAAACCTTTTAGAATTTAATGAATAGCAGATTATCCCAGTTGGAGATCACTTTTGGTAAATGGGAGAAATCTAGATGGCAGAAACATATTGAGGAGTTTTGATGAGGATTGTCAGGAGCAACAGAAAGCTTTTCAAGATTTGTCTAGGTTATTCAGCTTCTCATACCAAAGGGACTGCACAGTTCCTATATGTCTGATCAGTGTGACCATGAGTGTTTTCCTTATCAATACAGGGGAGAAATATTTTGTCTTTGGATTGCCCTTTGGCATTCTCAAAGCAATTGCAGTATTTAAGGCAGGCTTTTCACACAGCGTATGCTAGATCTAAGCTTTCTGTTTCTAACCATATGTGGAAAACAAATGACCCTTGATTCCTATGCTGTTTCATATTCTTGTGATGTATTGAAGGAGTCGGTCTTACATATGTGATTTGCTAAAATGACCATAGCCTTGCATGACACTTGAATGAGGAGTTAGCAGTGGCATAATAGAAGAATGCGTTATTATTTGCTTTGGAAGAGGGGTGTAGGGAAAACATGCTCTCAAGGCTTGCTACGAGACTATTGGGGAAAAAGTCATAGAAAAAAGTGAGGAGCACCCTGGCAGCTCTATGATTTGTGAATGTTTTTCATGCTTTTGCAGAGCTCATGAAGAAAAGAGCTGAGCCTGCCAGTTTAGGCTGTGTTCTTGGTAATAAGGTAAAGATGATCAATTTAAATACAATATTGTACAATTATATGGTCAGCTCAGATTTTGTTTTATTTGTGGCCATTCTGTTGTCAGAAGAACACGGTTTTCTGCCAAACTGGCACTAAATTTTATGGCCATACGGGAAGGTGATATTATTTCACCTTTTCCAAATGTGTTGCAGAAATTTAAAATTTATTTAGCTGGGGATTTGGGGGATTTTTTTGATTGCTTGTTTGTTTGGGAAAGGTGCTTTTTGGCTTCAGCCTCAGTTTTTGAACAGCACAGGCAGAAACTGAAATCAAGATGGTAGCATTTATTCCATTAACAAAATATGGCAAGCACTTGAGTCACCTCTGTTCATTGATTACGATTCTGAACAGCTAATTGGGAAAACTGTGTGTGTGTTAATGACACTTAGCTACAGTGAACTTTTTTTAAGATGAAGACTTGTTCTAGCTTAAAAGTTAATTCATGTTTTTAGCATGGAAGCAAAAGACAGAGTTGACACACTGGATCTCAATAATCCAGGTACCATGTCTTATGTTACTATTTCAGTTCTACATTTTTTTTTCATTATTTTTTTTGTGTTGTGGCAAATCAGAAGACAACTTCAAAAGTTGTCAAGGCATTTTCTTGCAAATAAACAGATGTCCAGTTTTAACTCATTTTGGCAAACTCTGAGCAGATATTTTCTCTTCTTTACAAATACTTAGGTTCTAATAGATGATAATGTACTGCAAATAATTCTTATTCATGTCTATGTTGAACCTGATAGTGTGCTGACAAATTACTTTTGTTAGTTTGCGTTTTTGTCTCTACTATTGCAAAAAAAACCTTCTTGTAGTTAAGATTTTGTAAATAATGTGGAAGACACTATAATTTTTTATCTTACAAATGCCTTTTTTTCCCCAAATTAAATATTTTTCTCATCCAAGTCAGGTCAATAAAAGGTAACAGAGCCAAGATTGTTTGAAAAGATGCAGAGACAATCCCAGATAAATACTACATAATAGGATAACTGAAATTTCCTTACAGAAAATATAGATTTCAGTTTCTCCTCCCCTTTTAATTTCATTCTGCAGATGGCAAAATTGCCCAAGAAATGTCACTGCACAAATGGAACTTTTAAAAAAAGTATTATTCAATATTTACCAAGGAGAGCATAAGTTAGAGTGAATGGTTCAACCCATCTGTATTTAAAGATCAGCCATAGGATTGGAATAAGAGAAAAGAAAAAGAAATTTTTTACTGATCCCAAGGACACAGAATGGCACAGCCATTGAATTAAATTCAGGCAGACTAGCTACAGTTTTGAAAGCTGGAACAGAGTTAAAGAAGTGAAGAGAAATATAAGTGGTGTAAATCTTGTTTAGCCTTTCTGCATAAAAAGAAAATTCTTCTGTATTCAAGATAGCCTAACTCATAACACTGAGTGCACAGAACAGTCACAGGAATAAGAACCAAGTTACAGCTCAGAGCAATAAACGGCTGAATGACTGAAAGATGAGAAATGCTCAGTCTCTGAGAAAGCTTTGCTAGCTGCTGTGTGGGATTAAAGAATTTTAATTACATCTATATTGGACAGCACTTTTGAGACTAAACATTTTTCAAGAGTGTCAGCAAAGTCCAATCAGATTTGGAAAGGGTAAGACTTCCCAAATGAAAATTCTTGCCTGTATGTTAAATTTGGAGAACGGTGATGTGAACAATATAATGTGTGCCAAATGAGGATTGACAGTAGTGCATCAGAATCAGGAAATACATAATGTTGACAGAGACATTGTTAAAAGACCAAAGAATTCATTTTCTTTAGGGAAATGTTGTTTTCACTGTTGTATGATGATTCTCTGTGCAATATTTTGCCTGTTATTTTTGGGTGGATAGCATTTTACAGGAAAGCATATCATGCAGAGTTATCTGTGTACTGGAAGAGGTGGAGAGAGGAAAAGACATGTCTAACTCGCTGATGTTAGAGAACAACATGCAGAAGTAACAGGTGTTAAACATGGACCTATTATTAACTTTATATTTCATAATAGACTTTTCATTCATTTTGGTCACCAATACAGTGAACTATATTCACACCAAGTGAAACAATTTAAAAAGTAGCATTTGTGTTGTTAAATCAAGTCAGTACTTGGGAAACCATGGCAGGTATCTGGTAAATGCTGGGAATAATAGTTAAATACCTCAAAGCAAAATACATATTGCATAGTACTGACGTTCATTTGGGTAAAAAGAAAATTTGAAAACACTAAAAACTAAGCTGGGAAAGTCTGCATAAATGACAAAGGGATGAAAGATTTCATTTTGACCATTTGGTCTACATTAAATGGGCCTATTGAGCTCATTACAAGATAAAGAATGAGCTCCTTTTATCATATACTGAAATCCTGACCTTAAAGTAACCTTTGAAAGCGCTAGTCTTCTTTGCCCATAGGGGAAAAGAAAAATTGAAAGAATATGCTATGCTTGGTATTGCCAGACATCTTTACCACCACATGATAAATTTTTAAGGTCTCTGAGAGAGTCACATATTTTTGAATTTTAATAGATATTGATTGATGTAGAAGTACATCAGTGTTTGATAATGTGAATGTTTCAGAGTTTATAAAAGAATTATTCTTTTGAAGGGTCCAAGAACCATCTATAGTTGACATGATAGCATAAGGAAAAATATGGGCAAGACAGAGCCGTAAAATCCTAGAGATACTGCAGAGAATTAGTCATTAACATCGATTTTGAAGGCATTTTAATTGAAACACCAAAAGAGAGTGTTAGTTTGGATACAGAAGGGCCAGTTAACCGTATTCCCTGTTTATTTACTTTAGATTTTGCCTTTGCTTTTGTGTACAACCTGTTCTTTCTGGTTAGAACACAAGATCTTTAAATTGGTATGATTTCCAGGGGTTTTTCTCAGAGCATTCTTTTTTCTACAAATTGGAATGAGGGCAGTTACATTGCTAGTATCAGCAATGTTCATGTTTAACAAATATTCCAAATGGTATGACTGAAGTTTACTTATTCAAGAATTATTTGTCTGTGAATCTCTTTTCTGCTGCATACCTATTTCACCAATAAAGATCATCGTAAGAATGAATTATATTAATATGTACAGAACTGTCAGAATAGTGACATTAAGATAACCTTTATGAGTGGTTTCTACATCTTTAAGTGCCTGCCAATTGCCATTCTACTAATTGCTGGGCATTTTGCTATGGGAATTTACAAATTATGCAATGCCCTCATTCCACTGTCGGTCATAATTCTGATTTTATCACCATAATGAACATTTTAGCTTTTTAAACTATGAAATAGGAAGACCCAGAAATAACATGGACTAGCTAATGTCTTGCAAACATAAACATGTGCATCTCCATTTGGTTTTGTATTAGAACCATATCCCTAAAATTGCACACATGCCTAAAATTGTATGTATACAAAAGTGTTTATTTTTCTGATATCTAATGTAAGAAAATTAGCCATCTGCTAATGAATTTATATAATGAAGAACCCTCTACATGAAGATCGTTTATTCCTCTAGCAAAAAAAGAGTTTTGCTTTGCTTAAAAATATGCTGAATACAGTTAAATAATTTGAATTGTAGCTGCTAGGTAATTTAGAAATTGATCCATAACGTTTTTTACGTTACTTATAGTAAAACATCAAGTGCAATTAAAAGTTGAGGCATGTTCATCTTCCCTGATTGATGGACTGACTTCCCTGACTTCCCTGAGAGTCATTTGAATGGAAAAAAGACCTTAGTGCACTTACTGGAGAAGGTATTGTACCTAGAAATAATTTGAGATTAACTGACAGAATACTGACAATGTCATAGCAGAGTTTTTAATCTGAAAAATAGTAACATTGTACTAATTGGAAAGTGGCTGACCTTTCAAAACTTCTCCAGTTTGAAGTGAAGATACTCAGTTCTGTTTGTGAAAGGTAAGACAAATGTAGAGGAAGCATTCGATGTAGAAAATAATTTTTGCTGCAGCATCCAGAGGTATTTCTGCATCTAGTGAAGAATATAAGCAACCTGTAGGATTTTATAGAAAAGACAACATCATATAACTTTAAAAATATCACTATATAGCTCTTTCATATCAAGATCACTGAACACCTTTTTAAATCTGGATCTATGTCTTTATTCAGAAATAAATATTAAGCAGTATTAAATGTAAAACCCCCTAATTATAAAAACAAAACAAAACAAAAAAGTGGAATCTCAGTGGTGCTTCTTGTAAACATTTTAACTCCAGATGGCTAAGAAATATTTTTTTTAAAAAATTTATTTCTTAATCTCTACATTCACTTCTTCAGAAGTCATTCTCAGGCTTTGCTACATAAAATTTTCAGTAAATTATGATCACTTCTTCCAGTATGTCTCTTTAGACTGTATGGCTTCATCTAAACTCGAGATGACCATAGCAACAGAGTAGGGGCAGGTGGCAAAAGGGTATTCTGTTCATACAAGATATACTATTTCAAGGACAGAAGCACTGACTGCACAGAGCCCCATGCCCACAGAGCATGGTCTGTTTGGTGGTAACTTATCATTTCATGCCTGGCAGAGTCTTCTAGTGCAGATGCATAATGGCTGTGGTTTATAGCATCTGCTTTCTCCCATTCTTGATTTTAGTTATGCATCTGAAGCAGAGAGGTTTTCAAAAGCTGTAATCTTCCACTAGATTCTGCCACTGAGAGTACTATGACTGTGACAACCCTCCAATACAAAATTTAACTATGTTTTAGTATTCTTAAATTGCTACTTCTTTTTGACAGCGAAGTTTTAAATCAGTGTGTTTCTTACAGTGATGTGCTATGCCGCAAGCATACAAACCAAGAGCCTCACCTTATGAGGTGCAGTTTCTTTTCCCAGGTGTCAAACATCTTCATTTTTAGTAGTTGTCTTTGTACCTGTCAGGCCAAAGAAATGCAATATATGGGTTTTGTTTGGCTTGGTTTGTGTTTCTATTTTCTGAGGTGCTGAGCACATACATCTTCCCTTTTCAGTTTGATTCAAATTCTGCATGCATTTCACCTTGTAAAACATTCAAATGGATTTGAATATCTATGGCCATCAGAAGTAGCAGCACACAGAAGGAAGATAAGTGCAGACCCCAATGGCTTTCCCTGCTCTCTTAACATGGATGATGGATGACGTGAAACCCAGAAGGAATTCCTTTACCCATAATGGAGCAGCAATAACAGGAGGGGCTTCAAAATTTCCAGAAGACCCACTGAAATGTCCTTCACCCTCTTTGGCAGTCAGACAGACCTAATATTGAAATACATAAAAACTTTAACACTACAGTTGCATTTTAAAGCAAAAAAAAATGTCTTTGTTTCTTTTGTGTTAAGCTCACCTTTCCAAAGTTCCTCTGGGTGCTAAGAGTGAGAGCTTTGGTATTATTCAAGCAGAATTTGGGGAGGTGAGGTCAGCAACCTGAGGTCTCCAATGGGAGGAGGGTAACATGAGGGTTGGGGTTTCTTTATCCTTTTTGTCAAGAGTCATGTGGTGTTGGTATTGTTGTAGATGGAATCTTCCCCTCAGCCTTGAGTCTGCTTTGGTTGCCTCTTACACATTCTGTTAACTTGGTCTCCCCACATGCTTTTTCTTGTCACTAATTTCCAAGTATTCAGTTTATCTATTTTCTTTGTTATTTCTAAAAACCTATTTTTACCTGAACAAGTACAGTTTTATTGACCTTTAACTGACCATTGTGATTTGTATTTCCAGTACAGGACCATTAGTATCACCGTGTGTCTGTACTATTCCACATCACATTTTGTTCTACAGTCATTCAATGTACACAGGGTAAATACTTGTTATTTCTATAAATTAAAACTAAACTAAAATAAATTTGGACAATACTTATCTGATTGTTAGATAAATTGTTATCACAGCTGAACAAGAAAAGCCTAGGCAAGTCCAGAAACCCTGAACATGTCAGACCAACAGAAAACTTGTGGTTCTTTAATAAATAATAGCAAAATTATATTTCACTGGCCCACAGTTTGCCTGCTTCAGTTGTTTCTGGACTTGTCATATTCTCTAAGGTTTTACGCAAGAGTTTCAATCTTCCTTTTATGTTGGGAATCAACCATAATGGGAAAAGAAGCAGCTTTTGCAAGAGATCTGTGTGTTATCATATAGTTTAACTTTAGGACACATGTCTATTTAGAATAGAACCCACCATCTGTAATAACTGTATTTGAATAAAATGGGAGAAATCCAGCATAGCTGGATAATTGTTACCTTCTATAGCTGAAAACCATAATCCATATACACACAGACAAATGTGCACGTGTGATTCCATTGATGTGTCTAGAATTTGTTGGTGTAGTCACAGCCTTCGTGGTTAGAAGCTGTCCTGATGGCAATTACATGGTAATGAAAAGGGCATTGTGGTGAATGGTAATGAAATTCATGGTAATGAAAAGGCTTGTGGTGGGGTACAGTGACTTTTTGCTTGGATTGAACCATAATTGAAGGGTGGAGTGTAAGCATCTCTTCAGCATTTTCCAGTCACTTACTTTCTATCTCCCTTTTTAGCAGTGCAGCCCTACAGGCAAAAGGTCTAAAGATCACTAGGAATTTTACACAGAACTTAGGTGCTGCACCCAAGGGCAGAAAAAAACAAGGTGTTGTGAAGGTGAGCCTAAGTTTCTGGTAGAAATCTAGCTCCATGGAAACAGTTTTCTGGAAAAGACCAATATAATGTAATAAGCATTAAACAAATCTTATCATCAAGAAAAGGCTAGAAGGTAGAGGTAGCATTTTTTATTAGATCATTCAACAAAACCTGGAAAAACATATAAACTTTCAAAACTCTAGAAACCCACAGAGGTCACCTAAGAGCATCCTCTTTAAAAAGTGCTACCTTTATCTTAGAAATTATGTATACAGAAATTATCACTCACAGACAAAATCTACAGGATGTACTCCAAACTATGACAGCATAAGCAATAAGTACTAATTTGGAAAAGTAGTTCTTCTGAAAGGACTCAACCTCAGCAGTAATGTTTAAATTTTATTTTATTTAATTTAATCACACTTTAAGGAAATTAAGTTTTCAATGCTGAGCTGCAGCAAATTGTACAGACCCAGGTAGAACCTCCCCCAGCCCTCATGCCCCAGAGGCAACAGCAGGTCCACACTGCCATTTTTATGCCCGGGTAGAAGGATCAAACCCCACAGGTTTAACAGAAAGAAGCAAAGACCATAGCCAGAAAATCACTGGAGAAATGTGGAAAAAAGAGGGCAGGATGTTGTGAAGAAGAGTGGGAAACCAGGCACAAATGAAGAAGGGTAAGGAGAGATTAAAAATTAACTGGAAGAGGGAATTAGAGGAGATAAATGGGAAGAGTATGAGAAGAGTAACGTAATACTAGGATATTAGACTACACGAGCAGTAAATCCAGTGACATTTTTAATTAAGACCAAGTTAGTTATTTTATACTTTTCTAAAATGTCAAGGTGCATCCTAGTTGATTAAGTCAATTTGAAAAAGTAATTAATGACTGCAAATTCTATTGTCTTTATTATGGACATATCTGCTACCTTTTGTTTTTTACTCATTTCAAAGAAGAGACATCTTAGTTCCTTACTTAAACTTGGTGGTGAGATTTAACCTCAGGTGAAAAAAAAGTGTAAGTCATCGAAATCCCACCCAAGCTAAGGGAATGCTTTGCCCTACACTTTTTTTTTCTGAAAGCTTTCCTTAATTTATCTATTCTTCTTCTATTATACACATAGAGTTTGAGCCTCTATGGCACCTGAATTCAGTATTCTGCATCCCGACCTTGTAGGAAAGAGCTTCTAAGTCAATGGACTGTGTGATTCCAAAGCCAGGTGTAGTCTACATTGCCAGTCTTTCCATAGACTTTGAAATCCAGGACCCCTACCTCTTGCTGTACTGCTGTTTCAAGCAAATTTTGATTTGGGGAAAAAAACCCAACATATTCATTAATGACTGTATTTGTGGTGTTATTGACAGAAAACTAAACCAAAATCTGGCTATGGCTTTTACAAAGATTAACTGTATAGGACATCATAAGACAGGTAAATAGATTGTACCATTCTCAGAATAACTCCTTTCTGGTAAGTGGACTAAGACCAACTTTGCACTTGTCCCATTGGATTAAAAAATGAGTTCTATAAATAGGTGCCTTGAGTCAAAACTATAGATTGTTTAATTATTATTCTTGCTTAAAACAGGAGACTGAATTGTATAGTAGAAAATCTGAGGTTCTGGTTTAATAACTTTAGGAAGTCTGATACTGCTCTAGATAAAATATACAGAACTAAATGGACCATGAATGGTGTTTGTAAAATAACCTCTGTGCTTTAGAATTTAATACATATTTCTACCAGTGCAATGCATAAACAAATATTTAGTAGCTTAAATATTCTCAGCCACCTGTTCCTTTAAAATTCACTGGCATAAATCTTCTATCTTCAGCAGATCACTGGGGGTAGTGAAAATACCTCCAGTATCTTCACTGATATCCAGATGATGCCATTGTCATTTCCACTGAAGTTGGAGACACACGATGCCAACTGTTTTTGAATTATAAAAACTAGTTTTTAAACTTCTCTGTGAATTCAGCATGAATCTTGGACATTGCAACAAATGTAGCTGAGACAGGTTAGTATTTCTTGACTGTGTTTGTATTCATTGTCTGTGTAGGTCTGGAAACTGAGAAAAAAATGTGAAGGAACCTTCAAATTGAAAGAGAGTTTCTTTACCTGAGCATATTTGAGTCATACTTATTGTGAGACAGAGAACACTATTCTGTGTTTCTGTGATTCTGTGATTATATCTTAGCTGGATATTACATTAGTCTAAATTTATTTCACTCTCATATTACCTTATTTGAGTCTTTAGAGACTAATGAAAACTAATATCAATTAGTTAAATCGTTATTATGTTTCATCTAACAGTCGTCTGTGAACCGCATTATATAAGAAATAGGTACTGATGCATTTCCTAATTCATAATACAATACTTTGGAAGGAGGGAGGGAATGGAAATGCCTTTTCAGATTCCTGCAACTCTTCATAAACTTGGTTGTTTTCCTATGAATTTGTACTTTAGAATGTATTATCTCATGTGAAATTATGTTTAGTATAGTACATTCAAGTTTCCCTCTTAAAAACAAGTAAGATTTTATTCATAGAAGTAAACAGTAGCAAAGAGCTATTGCAAGACAGCCCCTTATGAACTGATCCCCTCTTTCAATCTCTCTCACAACAACGTCCTGCTCTGCTTGAACCTAGAGAATCAGATCCCACACTTGCCCTTTCCAGACTGTTTCTAACCTTTCTAAGTTTGAACTTGGGTAAACTACGTTTGACATGAGTAGCTGGATTTCCTGCCTATGAAATCTCATAAGTAATAGTTCCTATCTCAAAAGGGAGCATCTAAAGAGATGCAAGAGGTGATAAAAATATAATACGTTTTTAATATTTAATGTTACAAAAAGCATCTTCATTCTAAGATGGTCAGTCAATATGTGCTGGAAATCTAGTTCCTCTTTTTAGGTAAGTATTACCTCCAGCCACTTCTGGTCAACGTTCCTGTCCTGTGCAGAGATGAATGTTGTGACCAACAAACATTGGGTTTTCCCTCTTCAACAAAAAAAAGATCAGGCCTATGTCCAGCCCTTTACATAACAAGAGCAAAGGATAGAATCATAGAAT
>BJBW01000990.1:20029-77484 GCA_004320125.1 Scolopax mira
CCTGTTCCAGTGCTCCACCACCCTCATAGTAAAGCACTTGTTCCTAATGTCTAATCTAAATCTGCTCTTTTCCAGTTTAAAACCATTAGCCCTTGTTCTGTCGTTTCCGGCCTTTGTGAACAGACTGTCTCCAGCCTTTCTGTAGGTCCCCCTCAGGTACTGGAAGGCTGCTATTAGGTCTCCCTGGAGACTCATCTTCTGCAGGCTGAACAACCCCAGCTCCCTCAGCCTGTCCTCATAGCAGAGATGCTCCAACCCCCTGAGCATTTTCATGGCCCTCCTCTGGACCCATTCCATCAGGTCTATGTCCTTCTTATATTGAGAGCTCCAGACTGCTCACTATATCCTTCTGTCCTTAACACTGGAAGATAGATAACTGCAAATAAGTAAGTGTGCTTAAAGACTATGCACCTGATTAAGCCATAATTCAAACACCTTGCAACTGGAGTCTTAACACAGCTCAAACGCTGAAGACAGTTATTTGCCTGGTATCTGTGGGGCAGAAGAAAGGCAAGCTGTAAACAACACAGGCGTATGGCAGTGCACCCGCCTCAGCTACCTGCCGATAATCTTTGAAGCTGTTATGCTGCTGCTGAAATACTTCTAATGGTGGGTATTTTTAACTTTTGTTGTTGAGAATTCATGTGTCCCACAGAGCTTCATTTATTTTGTGACATTGAGCCTCTTTAAAACTGTAAATAATGAAAGCACAATTTTCTTTGTACTCTGAAAGTTCTCTTCACAAAATATTAGAATAGAGGTTCAAGAGCATAAATAAGCTTTTCCATAAAATCTCAGCAGAAATAT
Source organism: Scolopax mira (assembly GCA_004320125.1). NCBI lineage: Eukaryota > Metazoa > Chordata > Aves > Charadriiformes > Scolopacidae > Scolopax > Scolopax mira. The sequence continues at coordinate 20,837 of BJBW01000990.1, forward strand.
CTTTCTATTGAGTATTTTGTTTACATTTTTGACAATGGGGAGTAAATTTTCAGTGCATGGCTTGAGATTTTATAGAATATTCAACTTTTATTAACTTTAAAAAGAGTTTCATAACTTGTCATTCGTGTATCATATGAAAGCTAACTCTTGGGTGTTACCCCTGAGTATCTACTCTTTCATAATTTTAATAAAGTATCCAATATCTGTGTCATTATTGTCAATGTAATAATATTTATTTAAAAAATTACCACTGGCATTATAGACTATAGCTGTGGATAAAAGTATGAGTGCATGCTTTGTTAAAAACTGCCAGGACTCTACTAATAAATGTGCAGGGCCACATATTGGCATTGTGATATTAAAAAATATTTTTGCTCTAATATAGTAAAATTGAAAATAGTCATTTTGCTTTATTTAAAGCTGCTCTTGCATATAGATTTGGCAATGCCAGCACATGGCAGTGTTACCTGATGAGAAACAGAGATCATTTAAAATTTGCAGACAAGTTTTGTGGTGGGAGCATTACTCTTGGACACTAGAAATGTGTTCTGTTCCCATTTCTTCTAGTATCCTGCAGTGTAATATTGGGAAGGTCACCCTCAACTACATTTGAAAGGGTTTTGGTGGGAATTCTGTGCTTCATTCTCCTTTCTCCCTGTCTCTTCCACTTTTCCCATGACCCTGTCTATAAACTGTGGCACTGAAATCCTTGTAAGGAATTTTAAAATCAATTAATAAGAAGCTATGTAAAAGAACTAGCGTTGGTTATAAGGTTAACAGTATGATTGCACTGAGCAAGAAAAGAACTAAAATGAAGTAGCACTATCAAAAGAACGCAGGAGTTTTTTTGTGTCCATTCAGTAATACCACTGGCAGTGCTGAGATGCACCATTGCATAAAGCAGTGGGCATACTTATTCCAGGCACTTTTCGACATCCACCATCTATGTCTGAATTTATTCATACCAGTGGAGCTACACTAATATTAGACAGAAAATCATCATGGTGGTGTGTCGAGCTTAAGATTTAGAAAACTGTCATTCAGTTACTGTAAAGCGCAACGCTGAAAGCAAAGGCAAAATTCGGTGCTACTGGACTGAACTGCACGCTTTGTTAAAATATTCTGGGTGTCACAGGAGGGGCTGGGAGGTATTTGGAAGATAAAGAGGCTGTAGCATTTCCATATTTTACATCCAACTGCATACTGGAAAATAGTTTTAGATGCATAAACTAATTTCCAGAGGGGCTCTATGATACTTTTAAAGGGATTTACAAAACCCAGACAGAGAAATTCTTCCAAAAAAATGTAAGGACGAAACTTTACATTTTTATAGATTCTATAGATTTTTATAGATGTGAAAGGAGATTTGGCACCAGAAAATGATACAGAAAATTCAGTTTTAGTTATTTGCATCTGCATTTTAACAAAGATGTAATACTGCCAAACAAACCAGAGGTCAGCAGGGTAGTTGAATGATCAAGGAAACTGCAAGAAGATAAGACTGCCTACATTATGCCATTTTTGTATAATCTCAGTTTCCATACACAGACTACAGGCTCATTTCGGGTGCCTTAGCAAGGTGTAAGGAATAATGTTCCTAGAAATGACAGAATGTTTGTTTAATTAGGTTTGAAAGATTTAATTATATAACGGAATATACATCACAGTAGACTAAACTAAATATTGGGGATTCTGATTTAATGTCTGTGTACTCATACAAAGACGGCATCACAATAATTGGACACTGCTCTTTTTTCACCTATTCCTCCACCTGCCTGTGTTTAAACTACAAGGTTATCACTGCAATAATCTTACTATTAAATTATCTGAGAAAAGACTCAGCATCTATATTTTATAGATTTTAAATATAAGTCAAGGCAAGCAAATTACAGTATTAAAGGATGATTGAAATGTCAAGATGTCATGGTGCAATATCAAATACTGCACTGAATCAACTTCCTTTATTTCCATTGTTAAAAAAAGAGAAAGAAAAAAAAAAACACACAGGTTAGAATGGCTTGTAAATCATTAAGTCTTTATGAAGAAGTACTGTCAAGTCAAAATTGTGACAAGAAAATTCCTAAAACAGGCTGCTTTTGGTTGTCATAGTACAGGATAGCTGCTAGGGATTATTTTACAGAGGAAAAAATTATAGAGAAATAAAAACATCTTCACAGAACATTGCTTTAATGCAATAGCAGACGAGCTCTAGAAGGCACAGAGGACTTCCTTCTTCTGAGTTTCTGAGGACTTTCGGATGCTGTGGAATATAAAGGGACTTAAAGGTGATTAACTTTTTAAATGGGTTGAAACTGGACTCTAACTTTATGATTAAGTCCTAGATCTTTTATGTGAATGTGCAAATGGCTGGGCTTCCGTATATATCACTCAGCAGAAGCACCAGGCTTAGAGTGTAATTGCTTCCAGCCTTATTTAGGCAGTAGAGAATGAAGCACTACTGGAAATTAGGTCAGAGTTGCAATGGCCTGAATTTCCACTGGCATGTCCCTTTTCTTTCCATGGCTTCCTTAGGGAACCTAGATCTTTGTCGCTTTCAAGATCAGTGCCCAAAGTCAGAAGGGATAACTGTAAATTATTTGTCTCCAAGTAAACCAACTGTTCACCAAGTGCAGGGAGAAGAGTTCAATTTGCAAAGACCCAGGAGGGGGAAAAAGTCCTTTTACTGTTAGTTATTGTTAACTATGTAAAAAAAACCCCTCTCTTCTCACAGCAGAATAGGTTACAGCATGGAAAAATCTCATGCTTCACATAACAACTTCCTTCCCCACCTCTAGGCAAAGTTCATGTTGATTATACATTTTCTAGAAGTGCTTCTTTAGAGGCTGACAGATGTTATGCTGCTGATAACCATGAAGGGCCTACATCACTCCAAGGTGCTGGCAGTGATGGAAAAACCTCTGGGTATGTCACAAGGGGTGCCTTGTGAAGAGACACCCAGATACCTAAGGGAATCTTATCCCTTCATCACTGTAGAGCTATGCTTGAATTTATACAGGAGCCACTCAGTATATTATTCACATTTAAGTACATCCCAAGTGACTCTGTTCTGCTCACAGTATAAGGAACTCCCACAGCTAATTATCAATTTAAAGTCGTATGTACACCTCTTTTCAGAATAGAGTGAGAGGAAGAAAATATGTATGCATTTGAAGTTGCATCATTGATGAAAAATTTCATGGTCCAGTTAGAAAGGCAATATTGCTATACATACTGTACAATTAATGACTGGTAAGAATGAAAAGTGGTTAAAAAAAATAAATATATGCCAACTGAAACAAATCAGAGATGCAGATCTGATCCAGAGCATTTGGATTTGTGCCTCTGCACCAAATTAAAAAAAAAAAAAGTCTTACTTAGCAACGAGTATTTGGTTACTTGGATATTTCAACATTTGTCTTCTATGCTTACTCAGGATATAAAAGCAAGCTATAAATATATTTTAGAATCATTGAAGAAGAAATAGCTGGAACAAAAAAAAAATCAGGAAAAAGATAATTCAGTAGTGTCACAAGTTTTATATCTCTTTTTTTTTTTAAATAATGAATCAAACTTTGGTTGTAACATGAACTATTTCATTTTGCATCAATGCTAATTTTGGTATCTAGCTACCTGCTGTGGCTGGTACATGATGGCTTCTGCAGTTCTGTTTTTTGTATGCCCCCCTTTCTCGTGTGTGTGCAGGCTGGATGTGTCTCTGGCTGGCACCAATGCAATCTCCCGTAATATGTTATAGCCTTTTTTGCTACCATCCCTATACAATCTGTATTTTGCACTGTATCCTCTGTATTCATTGTATCATTTTAGGCACAGGCCTGAAGCTCCAGTGCCTCCTTGGAATTACTGCAACAGTATGTTTTAACATTATTAGGACAAGACCATTCGGTGTTCTCCAAATCTTCAGTTATGCAAAATAAAATACCTTTAATGTGGTTAAAGAATTTATTTACAGAATAATTTCATAAAATAAACTGGCATAAGTATAATAAGTATATAAAATATCGCAGAATAAAAGATAAATACGGAAAATAAAATCTTCATGGCTTTTAATGCTCATTCAGAACAACAGCAGTGTTCTGGACTTTTTTATCAGCTATTGTTTTTTTATCCCAAGGAATTTAGATGATATATACTTTAAAAAACCACCTACTGAACAGATGTAACCATGACATTGAGGTTGATTCCCTCCATTCCCTGCTATACATCAGAATAAGTCTGACAATCAAAACCTTATTCTTCTCTGCAAATTTTTGATTTGCTAGATTTCTAATGGGACTGTTAAAAGTAATGCTTTCAGATTAAATATTTTTTTAAAAGATTGTCCTTTTCCTACTAATGTTGATCATAAAATTTCTACCAGTTCAGCAGAAGCAGAGATAAACTAAGATTTAATCTGAGGTTTCTACAAACTAAACTCAAGAAAAGCTGAATTGTCAGAAAAAAGTATTAGTCATTTTGTGAGAATTTCAGCTTGAAATAAAACTTTTAATTCAGTTTCAAGGAACTCCAATGTTCCTTACAAGACACAGCAAGATTATTTTTTATTTTTAAATAAAATACTTAATTTTAGAAGTTTAAAAAATACTGTGGGAGCTTTTAAAGACTTTATCAAAAATAAACAACTTGGTTAATGACGTGCAAGTTGTTTTAGTGGAGTTGAGTCTCAATTGCTTTAAGAAAAAAAAGTTTGAAGAAAATGTAAGTTGTGAGATCTAAAAAATATGACTTACATTTACAGAGTAAGATTATAAATCTGAGGTCTTCCCCTATCATATGATTATTTTAGGAGAAAAAACAATAAGTTCATAGAACTCCAGGCTTATTCTCTTAGGAAAAAGCAGATACACAGTTTGTTTAATAATGGCAGTTCTTTCTTTAGCAAAAAAAAAAAAAGCTTGTTCATCAATTTTACATGTTTTACAACTTTTATTACTAGAAGCTAGCCTTACTCTATAGTTGAAAATGTGTAAGAGGCATATTGCATAGTCTCTGAAATCAATGATCCATTAAATAAGTGCTTTTAATCTCTTGACAGAGGGAGATAATATAAACTTTGACAATGTGCTTCATTCTCAAACCCAGCGTGTTGCTGACCTGCTTCAGAAACACAGGAGTGGTCACCCAAAAAGTTGACTCTCCTGAAGTGTCAGACTGGGTGCAAACTGCTCTCCAGCTCCCTGCAGCTTCTTGCCAAGGAGAGCAGCATCTCTGCACCCACCCATCATCCCAGCAAGCAGCTTGCATGGAAGTGCAAGGGAAACCAGAGCATCTCTTCATCCCTGAATGTGACCATCATAACTAGACTGCAGTCTGATACAGTGAGATGAGTTGGGAAATACTCTAGTTCTCTTTTATTTTGATGAAACTCAGAACACATGTGAGTAACGGAAAAATATTTGCTTCTCATCCAAAAAGCCGTGTTTTGGAGGAGTGGTTCTCAATGGGAAGAAGTCCAGTCTTTGTGTGGTAGCTTGACAGGAAGCACTTGCAGCCTAGTTTTGCAAATCCTGTTAAAAGCCACTTGGTAGAATATTAATCTGTTTTGAAATGTGAAATGTTACCCAGAAAATAATTCTGATTCAAATGCCATTTCTATAAAGTACCCGTCCTTTCCACTAAACACAAGCTTAAGTTTCATAGAACTTGTTATTCCTAGGAATATTGTTGAACATGTCACTGAGACATTGTTTAATTTTAAACATGCAGTTTTGTGCTTCATGGCTCCTTCTTCCCCCATTTAGCCCTAGTCAGAGCAGGAGATTAATATAAGATTAGCAGCAAGACTGACCAGGAAGATTTTCCTTTGTCATGGTCTGTCTATTTTTCAGGAGGATTCTGAAACTCCCCACCATCTCACACTGGACAGGGGAATGTACTGAAGCATAAATATTGCCAAATGAAGGGAAAAAGAGGAAGAAACGACTTGGGATCTTCCCAGCACTGCCAATATATTGCTGCTATACTTCTTTTTGTTTGTTTTCTGACAGAAATGCTGGTGGTTTCTCTGAAAATGCTATCTAGGATGTGGACACTTGAGTGAGAGGAAGGTTGCAAGGACAGGATGACCCAGCCCTGCTGAGATGTTTTAGTTCGGTGTGTAGTACTTTCTAAGCACTCAGTTCCTGTCTCATGAGATAGAAATCTCAAATGGGAGAGTAAAAATCCTATGAAACTCTGCTCCAGAATATCAGTCATAAGCTTCTGAAAATCATACTCGGGCATTCGTTGGGAGAAAAATGATGAGAGGGATGAATGGAATGGCAATAAAGTGACAAAGTCAGGTCTGAGAAGGCATGATCTGAGGATACACAAGAGCAGACAGAGAACACAAGAGTCAGCTGTGAAGGAAAATGAAAAGAAATCAAAAAAGCACTTGTGGAGAATAATAGAGAAGTTTATAATTATTACAGTATTTACCTTTTCTGAACATGAGAGTGAATGCTTGGATCTGTTTTCCTCTACTGTCACAATCTGCTGTGAAATGCATTAGCAAGGTATAATTTGGATAGCATATAGTGAAGTATAGGAATCAAGTATGCCTACATGTACAAACAAGTGCAGACAGCTGTATCTTGTCGGTGTGAACCCAGACTTAATGCAGAAGCCGTAAAGTCACAGGATATATTACCTATAGGATAACACTGTACTTAGGGTGATTTGGCTTCTAGGAAGGGTCAGGCTGATGTGTAAAGGCTGGAGGCACAACTATCTGTCTTATTTATATAGGTAATGTGTTGGGAGCTGAGGGACCATGTGGTGGTCTAACAATGCACTGCATTACCTCTCTGTCCTCTGTCTCTTCCATAAGGAGGCATAGCCAAGGGGATGACTTGCAAGTACTTTAGCTCAAGTGGCAAAGGCCATGAATTTCACTTGGAAAATAAGAAAGGTCAAAGGAAATGTCCGTTTGCTTTTGGGGAAAAAAAAAATCTAATAAAAAATTGTTATTTTCCATGCAGAGAAAATATAGAAGAAATAAGTTTTCCGACTTGTTCAAGGATAAATCTTGTTAACCAATATGGGACACAATATGCATACACATACTGAAATTTTTAGTTATTATTTTGCTCATTAAAAAAAACAAACCAGAAAACCCTAGGCAATTGTATTAAACTAGCAGCACTGCTTTGTTAAATGAAAGGTAAGATTGCAAAGCCAGCTGCTCAGAGTAATGCTGTAATGAAGATTACCACTGCTCCCTTTGTACATCTGTGTTGGAATTAATTACATAATCATACAGCATTTTTTGACAAAACTCCTGTCTTTTTCAGTGGACAGCATAAATGGAGCTCACTGAATGGGTAACTTCAATATTTCAAATATGGGGAGCTTTCAATATTCAAGTGATTGATTCCAAATACTTAAAAATTGGTTGTTTTGCATACAAATTGATCCTGAATTAGGCAATGGTAATGTCCATGATGAAAACACTTCAGTTAAATGACACATAGAGAAAGCTTAATTGATACTTTATGGTTTCTCAGCAGATGTCTGCATTCAAATGGAATTACTGTAAAAGAATTTGCTAGAAAGATGTAGGTACTGTATCTGAATAAATCATTTGCATTTGCTAAAATGAACGTATATACAATAGGAGGTGCTTGCTATATCAGCAAGCCATAAACATGCCTTTATTCTTGTCTCTCTTTTTCATATTGTGCATTTATATGAATTCAAAATGGGACTGAATCACTGTACATTATACCAGCTTCATGCTGATGCAGCTCTCTCAGTTTCAGTCTTCACCACCTAACTGCCTATTACAGTGGTAAAACGTAGCCTATACATATATATATACTGTATTTAATGTCCTAGAATTTCTTTTTATAGAAAGAATAAAGCCATATGAAAATTTCAGAGGGCTAAGAACTTGACTTCTAAATTAAAAGTGAGGCATAGCTGAAACAAATGGTTTTGTATTGCCTTGGGGGTAAAAAAAAAAAAAAAAAAGAGAGAGGAAAAAAAAAGCAACAGAAGAGTAAAATTTCACGTGGCTTCTAATAAAATTGTGAGTTCCAGTTCATTTTCCCCTTCTTCCAGTCTCAGTGTTAGTGAGTATGCATTTACCGTATGTCCTTGCAATGCATTCTCTTTGTAACCCTATTCTCTCCCTGTACTAAAGCTCTCATGAGGCTATGAAGAATATTGTACAGAAAAATAAATGCAGATTTGATGTCAGTATGTGAAATAAAATGCTGCCAGTGCTTTTCAGCCTTTCTGCAATTTGATCCAAATGCTGTGACTAGGTTACTGTGGTTAAGATTAACGGGTAAATTATTTTCCCACAAGAAACCACTGCTTTTCTCCACTTAATTACCAGATGTTAAAAAAGAACAAGTAGTTATTCTTCTGTGTACTTGTCTGTGCCCTTTAGCTAATTACAGGCAAATTCAAAGTGATTTCATGTAGCTTATGCTGTGATGTTGCAGGATTCTTAAGGATAACAACAATCTGTATCTATAATATAGCCTGGCATGATGTCATACACTAATTGTCATTATGTTAGTTTTTTGTGCCCCTTTAAATGGGTGCTTTGTCAAACAGGTAGAATCTGTACTGTTTTACAGAGTCTCTTGCTCCCTTCTTCTTTTACATGCATGACTGGGAACAGAAGAGAGAGCCAAAGTCCCAGACATTGTAGTAGACTGTATAACTCAGACACCCTTTATACCATGAGGGCAAGGCCATAATTTTTAGGGTTTTGCAAAGGTGGAGGGGAAGAACTCCTTTTCTGCGTGGAAGAACTGGAAAGGTTCAAATGCATGCATTGGGGAACATCAAAATTTCTAAACTACTGGAAAAAGGGGAATCCTTTATAGTATTTCTGCACTGATAGAGCAGCACAAATGAGTCATGACAAGCTTAAATGTCCTGTTCACTTTGTGGAGATACAAATGACTTACAAAACTTAGGACAGGGGAGAGTTGGACTATTGACATTTTAAAAGGCAGTTAGTTTCCTATATTGAAATTCATCTGATTAATTTCCTGGGGTTTTGAGTAAACTTTTAACTTACAGTTTCAGGTTTTCACCTGTCCTACAGTCTCTACTATTTAGCAACGTATTTGCAGCTAGTATTTTGTATTTTATAGGTTTCCATCTTCAAACTGTTAGGGACTGGTAGGTTAAAGTCTTTGAACTGAATTAGTGAGCTAAACCTTCCTGCTAGTGTGTAGTCTAACACACTCTTAAATTTTTTTTCATACTTCCTGTTGTGAATTCAAACCCAAAATTAAGATTTCATAAAGGACTGTGAATAACTAGAGCTGCAATTCTTGCATAAGCTACTAATTTCCTGGTTATAGCAACAACAATAATAAACAAAAATTGATAGCTTGTCAATTTGAAAAGCAATAAAATTTGGATGATGCATTTATAACTAAACAATTTTTTTCAAGAGAACAACTCTTCATTTTATTTTTGTCCTTTATAAATAAGAGCACATACATATATTCACAAGCACAACTCCCTTAAGGAGTGTCCTGTTACTTCAAGCAAGACTAGGGTTTGTAGTTCAAGTTGCAGTAAATTCACTCTGTAAAATTATATATTGGAATTAGGGTCTTCTACATATGTTGTGAATTCACAAGATAGTAAAACAAGAATTAAATTCCCCTTGACTTGTGAGTGATACATGGATTTTCCTGACAATTTTCCCAGTACATTAAATGCTCTCATTACTTGATAATTTCTGTAAAGTGCATCTTCTTCAATAATCAGCTGCTACAATCTGTTAAATTTGATCGAAATTTGCCAACTGGTTTACCTGATGCAAAGTGGCGTTTTTTTCAAAATAACCATTCAAGAATCTGTTCACAGTCATGTCAGAAAGTTTTTTCCCTTTGTTTTTTCCCTTTGTTTTTTCAACTCTTTCTTACTGAATTATTGTCATTTGTATTCCAGTAGGATGTATTTCCTTCTACTGAGACAGAACTGCATAGTAGCCATGAAGATTGAGAGACCATCGCTGATCTGTATGGCCACATAAATAATGGGAGGTGGGAACTTGCCTAAAGTGATAATGGAGGTCATTCACGGGTACAGTACTTGAAACTTTTATTCATTACACTGAACTCCAATGTCATGCCAACGGACGTTCTAACAATATTTAAAACGCAGAGTTGTTTAAACTGGGGAAACAGAAATTAAACATATTATTTGAATGCATCTTCCCTTGGCAGTCTTTTTCAGTCCTACTTTCTTTTTAACCAGAAAAAATATCCATTAAAATTACATAGCAGTCATTTCTTTCTGTTCCTTCAAGTAATTGCTTTGTGTTTGTCTTATTCTGGCAAAACATATAGAAATAAGCTAGATCATTCTTCCATACATGCGCTTTGAAATGGCAGATAAAATCCAAAGGTTAAGAAACAATTCCAGTATCTCCTTAATAGGCAGAATTACTGCCAGGCAGCAAAGTCTGTATATTTGTATTTAATGGTAATTAACTCATTTTTGTTTGCAGTGTGTCACTATTACACAGACCTCATAAGCTTTGTCATACCTCCTCCTCTAATGTTTAATGAAGTGTTCTCTTTACCTTTGACAATTTTTTTTCCTCACTCTGAAGAAATATTATAATCCTTATTAGTTCTGTAAACTGGCACGCCTCTCAGGAAATGTGTTCTTCATATCTCACATACATGTTACTGAAGATTTTAATGCTGACTTTATCTAACTGGTTTTCTCAGACAAGGCATAAAAAGTAGAGACACATTTTCACTCTTACTTAATTATTATTTTTGTAAAAAAATATCAAATAGGCTTCTTTCTGCCAGTTTACATGGCAAGTGGAAGGAGGTTAAAAAATTAAGACTTTCTATTCATATTTGTCATGTGAAAAAGAAACCTTTCACTGGCTTTACTCTGTGGCAAAATGGATTATCATAAAATATGGCACCATGCTTTGCTGGACAAATGTGTCATCTGTTTTGCTTTAACCTACTTGTGGAAAAATTGTCATAAACATCTTCCATATGAAATTTTTCCTTATCCCAATTATAACTGACTGACTAACATTAAATGTCAATGTAAGGCCACCTAAACAAAACAGAGCAACAGATATTTCTGTGTCTATTCCTATTGCTGTCAATGAAGTTTAATATCAGATTGATACAGAGAAAAAAATGATATGTGTATTGCTTTACCGGGTCTGTAAGATGGCTTTACAGCAAAGCCACAATTGCTAAACTTCTAAATATCTTACCTAGTGGTTAGATGTTGATCTCTGTGAACTTTTCCTAAAATATCAAAAAGACAGATAAAATAGACCAATCCAGAAATCTTAGGGGAACATTCTGAGGCACTGCTTAATATAACAGTATGTCTACAGCTGCCCTTTGTCTTAAGAGAGCAAGGAAAGCAGAAAGTATTGATGAGATTACAAATAATAAAATTAATAAACCCACACTTTTTAGTTTGGAAAATGGGTTTGTATTGAAATTTTCTAGAATTACAAAAAAGGTAAAAAAAAAAAAAGTAATGGTTTACTAAAGCAATTTTATGCCCTGAGATTTATTACAGTTCTATATACCTTCTACTCACAATGCACATTTAGATTCTTGTAAAACACTACAATGTATAAACACATTACTGTCAGGTTACTGAAATTGTCTGGTTTGGAGAAAAACAATTCCTAGTTTACAGGTCACCTCTTTCTGTCTGTCTAGAGGAGATAGTGATCCAGATATAATCTAACACAGAAAGTGACACTTACTCTATAGCTAAGCTTGTTAAATAAGTTCATAAAAGCATGAATTACATAGTTTGTAGGAATGGGAATGCACTTCTGCTGTATTGTCATTCCTGAATTCTGGATTTCCTGTTTAGTTTCCTGTTTAATTGTCTGTAGATTTCCAAATAAAGGGTGAATAGTATCTGCTGTGTGGATGAATAAAGTCTGAGTTGCTTTGCTATGTTTTTTCCCCTTTCCTTTTTCCTTTCCTTTCCTTTCCTTTCCTTTCCTTTCTTCTTTTTCATGACAGTTACAAACTGAGGTAATTATAGTTCACTATTCAGACACAAAACATGGTTTCATTTGGAATCTTAAATAGTATTTGGACTGAAAGATTCCCTTATGTGTAGGCATTGAGTGACTCATTCAAAACTGAATAGATTTTAAAATAAAACTAGAAATTCATTTTTTGAGAGTGTCTTAATAGAAAATCAGTCCGAAAAATAATTTGTGCCATAGAAAGGATTCTACCCATCCAAAAAATGAATTAATTTCCTTAGTGCTTTCAAATGTCAGTAAAGGTTGGATTTAGTTTTAAAAGTTGTTAAATGACTCAGAGATTATTTTTAAATCCTTTTTTTTTAATTTCTACACTGATTTTGCCCAAAGAATTCACCATAATTTTTAAAGGATTGTCTTGTTTTTATAAGCATTGTTGTTTTGCTTGATTTACACTTGCTCTGCTGTGGGACCCCAATCCTTGTGACATCAGAATTGATGGCCAGGTGAATTACTTAGCTCTAAAGTCACTTATGACAGCAGATGGTGACTAATCAGCAGAAATGGATTATCTCCCTAGCAACAGCAGTTCAATTTTCATGGAAATATGCAGGGAGCTAGTGACAGAGAAACAGGCAAAATGGAATTATCTCTGAATTAATACCTGCATTTAGCAGGTAGCAGTGGAAAACAGAATGACTCCAGCACACTCAGGCAGGAATCAGAGAGCATAGGAAACATGTAGCTCCTCCCAGAAACTCAAACATGGAGGTTTTGTCTTCCATCTCCCAGGACAACATTCTACAGAGCACCAGGTTACACTCAGCCCTTCAGTCCTCATTCAAAACACTCAAAATTGGATGTTCAAGTTGCCTAACTGAAGAACTAGGGCACTGAAATAGTTAACCAGGATAGTCAAGCACAGTCACAAATTTCTTTCCCCTAGAGGAAAGAAACTTTCTACAGCAGGAATTTTTCCTTTGTAGTGGACTGCAAAGGCCTTCTGCAAGAAATAAGAATTTTTGCAGCTTAACTCCTGCTTTAAGTGCAAGGCATATTTCCTTGATTTTATCTTCTGTGATATTATACATGTGAGTGAATGTAGTTGTGTGTACACATCATGTTCAGAGAAAAATTCAGCATGTTCTATACGCTGCACAGGAGAAAAAAAAAAAACGTTCATCGTATCTCTTTGTACAGTAGTTGGAAGCACTCAGCTACTACAATGAAAAAATATGATGCAAGAGTCAGAATAGGACACAAAAGATTCTCAGACAACTTTACCACCTGACAAGTTTGTTTGCTCGGAATGACCCCAAAATAAATGTACTCTGAAGCATGTGGGAAAAGAGCAGCAGATTGTATTGTCACTTTGGTGGGATAAGGCTGTGTCATGCAAAGTGTTACACAGCCCGCATTTTCTCTCTTTTTATAGAGCAAGAATAAAGAACAATGGCTCTGGCTCCTATGTCTTAATAGACAGCAGTTCATGGGCTTCCTGCCAAAGGGTTAAGTACTGTTGTTTGGCCCTCAGTTTCAAGACAAAAATGGCCATCTTTCAATAATGGATTTTTCTACACTAAACAAAGAGCAGTCGGCTGAAGGGAGAAAAGCAACCGTGAATAAAACAGGGAAATAACAGCTGTGATAGAATCTTCCTCTTAGCTAAGCATTTAGTTTTAGGTGGGTTTTCTTTTTTTTCAATGTTAATTCTGAAAGGGATTTCTATGAAAAATTGTTTTCAAAAGAAGATATTATTCCAGTACCATACACATTTAGATATATTTGCCACTGAGATTTTGAAGGATTCTAGCAGCATATTATGAAAAAAGAAATGTTGGCAATTGCTCACGGAAAATATCTGATGGTAAGGTCAAGTGAGCCACAAAGGAAGTGACATTCGTCGATTAAGCTCTTGCTAGAGCATGAAGAAAGTTGACCAGGAAAAGCGTACTGCATTTAAGGGTTTAGTCATATTTTCTATGGCAATAGCATACTTTATGTGTGCTAAAGAATGGAAATGAATTTTAATGCTTACCAGGCACTTAGGCTACCTTATATGAAACCAGATTTGGCAACTCCTCCTGCAGCTGTTGCAAACAAGTCCAGCCAATCATCAGCACTTGTGTGCTTCATTCATCCTTCTGTAAGAGAAATAGAGAAGCAATAGACTCAGAACATTTGGAGATTCAGTTTTAACAAAGTGGATGATTTTCTTTGCAGAGCCAAGTCTTTTAGTTTGTTGTTGTTGGGTTTTTATAATAATTTCACCAGCGGAATTGGATTGAGATTGCTGCCTTCACAATTACAGAAAGCAAAACAAAAACGTTTTCCAAGCTTCTAACAACCTCTGAGCTTCACCAATGTCTTCTCATAGAGAAAAAGTGTGTGCACAACCCATCCTGAGTTGTGCAACCCAACCCCGATAGCATCCAACAAGAGCTATCAAAGCCATAGTTTTGTATGTTTTTGTCCCATGCTATCTTGGTGGCATGTTGTTAACTCCAAGTGCCACACCAGGTAACAGTAGTATTCCCTGGTACATAACTACTTCTTCCCACTAGTAGGCTGGCACTTGATGGGGTACTCTAAAATATTGTAATAATAGCTAACAGTATTAGTAATAGTTAAAGTAGTGATGATAGTGGATTCCTTAGCAACTTCTTCTAAACAGGATTCAATTTACTCTACATTTGGTAAATGTACATTAGCATCTGTTTCTTTAAATGCCTTCACTGAATTGTTAGCTGCACCTATATGAAGCATGTACAGGAAAATTCCAATCTTATAGGCAAGTTTTGATGTGCTCTTTAGTTGCCACTGTTAACAACACAATTTTCAAGAGATGTTAATTTTCTGTATTCATTGGCCCTTACCACTCTGCAAGTGTGAAAACTGTCTATGTCGAAGTCTATAATCTGATTCAACTAGTATCAAATAACTTGCATCTGCATGACAGGTCTGCCTAGTCATCTGCACAGTACTTTCAAGAGCGTGGTCTCCTGGTGAGTCCCCTTTGTATCTATTCAGGTAGATGCATTCAGATGCTTAAAGATTTCCAAAGCTAACCTATAACCTACTGCCAAAACATATTTAGCGTAAACTGAAATTGTAAAGAAATTCTTTAAAACTACTCAAATGTCAATATGATCTATTGTCATTTTGGCACATTGATTTTTCCAAAAATCTCTCTTGCTTGTTGGTGCTGTTTCTGGAGAAAAGAGAAAGCTATTTGTTTTGGTTTGTTTCAATTTGGTTTGATTTTTGGGGGGCTTTTTTTTTCTGGGAAATTGGCCCAAAAGCCATATACATGTTTATCAGGTCCTGGGTATTTGATTGGACAAATCTACATAATTATACACACATCCCAAAAATGTGTGAAAAATATTGAAGTTTCTTTTCCTCATAGGAAAGACTTTCCAGACTTGAACAATCAGGTGTCCTGTATGCATTCTGTTTCTTTGGTAGAAACCCTGGTCAAGTTTTCAAAACAAGATGGAATAGAATGCAGGTTATTTACAGTGGGTCTGTAGTAGCCTTTGGTTAATTTACCCTTTCAGTCATACAGTTTCTATTATCTGTTGTAGCTTTAAGAATCATAGTTCATGTGTTTCACCAATAAGAGGTTCTAAATTCCATGTAATGGTGCTGTAGTATGCATTATCATCCCTTTTTGAGGATGTGTAGATGACATATAGGGGATGGGAAGGGATTTTTTAATAGGAGAACATCATTTATGACTACATGGGAGTAGCAGTGCTGCTCCAGGCACCATTGGTTACTTGATCTGAGAGTGAAGATGATGTCTTACAGAATATAGAGAGCCATGAGCACAAAGTAAATTCTTCCAACCTTAGTAGTTTTATATTGCTGAAATTTTTTTATCTGAATCAGTGATTTTGTCATTTTTCT
Organism: Scolopax mira; assembly: GCA_004320125.1. NCBI lineage: Eukaryota > Metazoa > Chordata > Aves > Charadriiformes > Scolopacidae > Scolopax > Scolopax mira. The sequence continues at coordinate 36,720 of BJBW01000990.1, forward strand.
AATTTAATATTTTTTTATCATTGAATGATTGCATGCATCAGTGATAATTTAATGCTTCCTCATCATTTTATATCACAAAATAAACTATATGGATGAGGAAACCTAAGCATTTTGAAGTACATGGGGTATTTGTTATGGCACACAAAGGAAAACATGACGGAATACTGAAGTGCGGAAGAAAAGCTGTAAAACAAAGAAATAGTGCATAGGCAATAAAACATAAATACATTTTGCTTTTTTCCAAGTCCTTTCTTGTTGCCCTAGTGATATTTGCTTAACATAGCCAAAAGACATCTGACACCTCTGAAGAATCCAGAGGACTTTATCATATGCTGTGCTTAGATTGCACTATACTGACTGACGTACTTGGTCTTGCTTTCACATTTTGGCTAAGGTCTGCACTTCTTCTCTGTCAGCTGTGTGTGCTACACATTTGTTCTCCCTTTCTTCAATCATCAATCTGCAACCTGCAGTGAACTTTCTGCTCTTGTGCTGCTATGATACCATGATATGTATCGCTGTCTTGCTTGTTTCCAGTAATATGCCAAAGATAGAAGATGAGTAAGTACATCAAAATAAAGCTCTAACATACCATATCCATGCTGTCTTACTGTCCCATTTACCCATTATTATGTTTCCAATTATTCCCAAAAGATCTTGGACACTTGCTACTCAACAAATGCACTGGATGATATAAAGGTACAATGGTGAGCTGTCTGCCTAGGCCTTTATACATTAATAATGGTTTCATTACTGTAAGCTAACATAACGTGAGAATGCCATAATGTTACCAGTGCCATCTTGCTGCTTTCCACTACACTGATTCTGCTGCTTCCTCCACAATGCTTGCATAAGAAAGCTCCTGAGTTTTGGATTTCCTTCACTGGAGGAGAGAAGGTCCGTGTCTCTAAATGACTACTATATCTCCCTAAATGCATTATTATATTTGTCATAAGGTTATCATTTGCACAGAATTGGTAAGCCAGCCTGCAGGGCTGACTGCAGCTGTCCTAACGTAGCATAACTGCTAAAATTGGCTGCATTATATTGAGTTACTTTGTGGAGTAATTCATATGTGGAGTGTGTTAATTGTTCTTCTCATATTCATACCTCCTCTAAAGATTCTGCATAATGACCAACCTTCTCTACTTGAATTTTAGCTTTTCTACTTGATTTTCAAGTTGGGTTTTTGTTGGTTTTTTTTAGTTTTGTTTTTTTCCTGTGAGTGATAGGTTCTAGCCTGGGCTTCCATCTTTGGACTTAAGCTCACAATCTACTTTAAAATGTACATGCTTGGTACAGGCATCATCCATATTTGTAGCAAATTATAGGCCCTGTCTTTGAGAATATGGTCCAGCTCTCCCTGTTGTTTTTTAATTTTGAGTTAAGAAAAAGTAAAATGGTTGCTGTAAGTAGATAGGGAGCTGACAAAGATGCATTGCAGCCCTTTTGTAAAAAAAAATAAAATTAAAGAATTGGTAGTTATCAGGAATTCCAAGTGAATATTCTTATCAGAGGATCTTAAAGAGAGGTTATCTGCAAAGGGGTAAGCATTATTTCTTTTACTTTTTGCCTAACTTTTAAGGTCTAGTTGGAATATTTCAGAGCTGAAGACTAATGAAAGACTTCTGTCTGAAGCCACTAAGGGCTATACTGCTCAAAAACATAGGGCAGGAAAGGCTACCAGCCTTAGTAAGACATTAAACACCTTTTATAATTAGAATATTATTTAACCTTGGAATCAAATTTCTGATAGGAGAGTGAGCTCCTTAAGAAGTCTCTCTGAAAATGGTGTTCTAACATAAGGTAGTAGACACAGATGACTGTTTTCCCCTTCTTTTTCTTTTGGTTAAAATTAAAGTGCCTTAAAATGTGAAAAGATTCTCTTGCATCACTTCCCAACAAAAGGTCAAATCTTCTTCTTGTCTCCAGCCTGGGACTCACCATGCAGAGAAAATCTCTTGACTATGAAGAAAATCCCATACTTCGAGAACTAGAAAATTGTTCAGCACCCCCAAAATTTCTTGGTAGCATCAGCAGCCACCAGCAGCTCTGCTGAAGTGATCATTCTTCCCTTTATGCTGTTCCTAAAAGACGTTCTTCGAGCCCAGGACTGCCCAATCCCTGGCAGAGGAGGCGTCTTACAGCAAGGGCTTCAGGCAGGCTAGGCCTCTGGTTTAGTGTGGGGAATGTATCAGAGTTTTATAACACCAGGTTTTATAAATGAGTTTACACAGAAACTGGGATAATAAAAGGCTTAATTTGAGGCTAGCAATGAGTCCACTACAGTCAATTGAATTTGTTTTGACTAGATTTTTCAGCATCTGCAGCTGTGAACACTTATTCTTTCTTCATCTTTAGATAGTCAGGTAGTTCTTGCCATATATTTCATTATGCATTCATGAACTTCACATTTATTTTTTTCCCGTAGGCACCTTGCTTTGGTTTCAATGGGTTTGATTGTTTCACTGACAGGAAAGGAAGCATCACTTTCAGGGGTTTCTAGGTATCTCTTGAACAAAACAACAAAACAAAAAAAAAATGTTATGTTATGCTATAGTTTTAGGGAATGACCTATAGGGATTTCCATTGAATTTCTAACACAGAAGGAAATATCTTTACTCAGCAGTGTCTGTCTCTCTCCTACAGTATGGACTAGTACTGACATCATTTATGCTTTATTACAGATTCCCTAGTATCTTTACTTCCTAACCTCCAATGCATATATCTGGTGGACACTAAGAAGAGGGTATTGTTCATTTTAAATTCTCTGCAGTGTGACTTTTGAGTAAACTCATAGAGGTTTTTCTGTTTATATAGGTGAGAGAGGGAAGTAACAGACTGAAGATACTGTGAGGATGGAAAAGCTAAGCCAAAAGATATTAAAACTAAATTTAAAGAAATAATAATATTACACATTTCACCCACATAGGCTATACCTACATTGTCAAGTAATGTAAGCCAGTAAGAGCAGATGTGGATAGCAAGAGAGTTGGTGCTGGAGATTCAGTTCCTGTGCTCAACATCTTTCAGGACGTTTTTTCCTTCAGACCAGCTCTGGACTGTTTGCATGGACTGAATGCCTACTTCTACCTGGAGTGTATTTGTCATGCTGCTAAAGGCCATATTCCAGTTCACCCTCATCCAAAAGGAGTCCGGTTCCTTTGCTCTGAGACCAGTCCATGATGCAATCCAAAAGACAGCATGGAGGCAAGATGGAGATTTTCTTAGATGAGCAGATGATCTAAATTAAAACGCTAAATTAAGTGCACCTAGGTGGGTATATCTGACCAGAATACATTCAAGTTGTACTGTTAATTATTATTTTAGTATTATTTTATGGGGTTTAGGTGGCAATGTTTTGGTACAAGAGATGTTGCAGAGATAGCTTCTGTGGAATGAGGTTAGGGTCTACCCTGTGGTAGATACAAACAGTTCCAGTTGTCTCAATAGTGAACCCAATTTAAATTGGAAATAAATTGTTTTTCCACAGGCTAAGTCTGTTTTGCCTGTGATGATAATTGCTAAGTGGTATTCCTGTTTATATCTGGACCCATGAACTTTCTCATCCTTTTTCTCTCCCTACCCTTCTCAAGGGGAAGTGGGTGAACAGCTGGGTGTTCAAAACAGCATTTGATTGTTTGTTCTACCCATCACAATTATCTATATTTGTTCTCTCTGACCTGCAGGGAAAAAGGCCAGGGCTGGGGAAGAGAGATGGTTGTCTTGGCAGGTACTCTAAGCAGGTCAGAGGATTCTTAGAGTCTTCTCCTCATCAGTAGTGCAGAGATGACGGATGCCCTAGCTTGTTCCTCCTCCAAAAATACGCCTGCAATTGTGCAGTCCTATTAAATGCCAGTCCTTGTATATTCTCCTGCACTGCTTAGTTGCTTCATCCTCTACCACCTTCAGGGGCCAGACCTTTCACTTCTCAGGTACCCCTCTAGTTTTATAGGAGCTGGACAGCTACCTTGAGCAACAAAACACCACAGTTCTCATTAAAAATCTTCAGGGTAAGAAAAAAGCATCTTCCAGGATTTGGTCAAGATCAAGATGGGGAGTGTTTAAGGTGTTTAAGAGTTAGAAACTCAGGATGACCTATCTTAAGAGCAAGACCTATAACACCCAAGATGTGTTCCAGCTGTCTTTATTTGATGAGACAACAAGGACGACCTTGATCCCCAAGAGATGTCATTAGGGGTGAGAGAAACATAACTGAGCATTAGAGCCTACGACCCAGGTTTTGAAGACAGAATCTACTTTGTGCCCCAAGGATGGGTCAGGAGGTCTGGAATATTGTTCTGAAGATGGTATTAAAACACCTGTCGTCATGAGACTTCAAGCCAGACTTTCTCCATGGATCATTAACAAATCAGGAGATTTCAGTGAGTCTGTTGGTGAGGGAAGATTTCTAGCAAAGGCCTAGAAAGCTACCAGATGGCCAGGATCTCTTAGAATCACTTCAGCGCACTCTTCCCTTATCCAAGAAGCTCTGTCACATTGCAGCAACCCTTGGGCCAAACACACTGAACAAATCACAATACATTTTATGTTCTCCATATAGGAAGAGCACATGACTGATTGCCTCCTTCTGTCACTGTGACATTGATAACGGCTTCCCTGTCTCCAAGCTGGTGTCTTGCCAGTAGCATAAACTAGATCAGACTGCAGAAGGCAGTCCCTTCTGACTGCTAAGAGAAGACTCTGGCTGTAATTTGGTCATACAGGGCAATTTCCTAAAGGCTTGTCACTGGTTTAAGTACAATATCATCTCCCACCCAAAGACACTACAGTGGTTCTTGATAGCACAAGCAGAGAAAGAGCTAAGGGATCTTGAATACTTGACGCTCCTAGTGAATCAGGCCTGAGCACAGAAGCAACCAGATGCCCTAAAACAACTGTCATGGACCTGCTCCACATGTCTTCAAATGTCAGGCTTCCTGAGCAGCATATTTGGTGTGGATCCTAATAGCTTGAGGCAGGCAAGTTATGGGACAAGTCAGATTGGAACATATATCTGCAAGGAGAGACTCTCAGACAGGTAGAGGACACAGATTGTAGGATATCTGGAGAGGTCAGGTTGCTCTAACTGAAGCACAGAGGAGGCAGAGCTAATGAGAGACAGAGAGGTTAAGGCAATGCAGATGCCACTGCCTCAAGCTGTTTAGCTGGCAAACCTGTTTCTGAACTTGGCACTGCTGCTGAAATAGCAGTATAGAATTGGTCTACAGTGCTCTAAGGAGCTTCTGAAATTGAACTCAAAGGGAATGGTGGGTGAGATTTGAGCAGTTTTTTCTATTTTATGCCTTCTTTAGAGAATGCTCCATCATCCCTGCCAGAGCCGGTTTATCCCTGTGTTTCATAGCAATATACGAGCAAAGAAAATGCTGCTGATTGCAGCACTTGGCAGGTAAATTCTAAATACTTCCCAGGGAAGAAAATCCCCAGGTCCTTTTAGGATGTCTTCACTTGCAGTTAAAAATGCCCTAAGTTAAACATGGTGCCAGAATAGTTACAGGAATAAGCTGTAAACACTTCTAGAGAATGCATCTAGTCTAAGCTCATCCACCAATGAAATGTCCTCACTCTTGTATATAAATATGAGAACCATGTGTATTTTAAATGGGTACAAAAGCAAATAGATTCTACAGTCCCAGAAACACTCATCTGCGGCATAAATTTTATTTAATGGACCAAAGGAAGATATTTTTTTGGTAGGAATCTCTCTTTTGCAGATGGTTTGGCACAGCAAGCTGGCAGCATGGAGCTGGGTCTCCAGACACCATCCATCTCCAGGAATCCCGGGCATCCCTATAGACCATCCGACTTCCAACACAGTCCCTCGCCCCTGACTGCAGGAATCTCAAGGCAGCCCTCAATACATATTTCTGGATTGTTCCTTTCTAGATGAAGATAAGATCAAAAGAACACAGAATTTATTCTGCGAATTCACTTGTCTCCATGCAGAAAGTTTTGCTACAATCCCTTCCCTAGTCTTGCCCTCTTGCTCTTTTTCATGTGTTTGCAGATAGGTGCATGCTGCTCCTCTGTGTCCTACAGTGCAATGTCTGGTTATCTAGGATGGGGAGGGGGAGATTCAAGAATATTAACATTAGGCACCTTAATAATCCAGACAAGTTGACTGGGAAATGACCTGAACTCCCTCTGTAGTTAGAGAAAAGATGCTACCGGAGACAACAATTCAGGTCACCTCAGTTAGGTTCTTGCTTTGAATTACCCTCTGGAGGAGCCCTTCTATCTCTATTAATTACACTGGGAATCTAGGAATCCTGTTATGCTAATGTAAGTGCCCGTGTAAGGTGCCAGAAGTTAGGCACTATGAAAACCTCCCTTCAACCTATTAGCTCCTGGAATCCCATGTTCCACAGCTGTAAATATATAAGAAGAATTAGGAAAAAATTTCAATCTTTTTTATTGCACTTGACTTTAAAACAAAATCACTAAGTTCACTTCTGAAAGAAATAGAATGTATAGCTTTCCCACACACCCATGCTAATATGCACAATCACTGCTAATAATGAGGGCATCACAGCTTCATTCCTGTCATCATCTTTCATTTTCCCATGTGTCTGAGATCCATAGTTACTCTGTCATATGTATTATTTATTAACACAGAAAGGCATTAAAATGCAATTTCCTCATCTATTTGTTTCTTTATTAATTACACACAATTTAATACTCAAAGAAATTCAGCAATGACCAGTTTGATTTTCTTCAGTTGCATAGATGCATGAGTTTATATTTAATCATTGGTTTTAATTTTATTTTTTGTTTTAATTTATGTGAAATTGGTGCACTATTTCTTTCCACTTTTAATCCATTAGCTGTTTATATCCTCTCTTTCTTTAGCATACATTACATCTCCTGATTGATTTTTAACTTCAATGTTTTGAAAAGATGATTCTCTGAAAGGAGAATCATTGCATGTGACATTCCATAAACTTTCTACAGGCTCTCTGATTTTAGTTTATTTAAATTAATTCTGGTTTAGGAGTTAGAAACAATAACTTCCAAAGAAAGGGTTAGTTTTGTCCTAGAGGTGAATGTAAAACAGACTTTGGTTCAGTAAAAGTATGTTGAAACTTTGAATAAACATCCCTGAATAAGGATGAAAATAATTTTTTTAATTAAAAAAAATTATTACAAACATAAAATTTCAATCATTTAAGGTTAGTTAAATTGTGTTCTTTGTTTTGTCTTTCATTATTTTTGGCATCTTAATTTTTAAAATGACAAGCTGTCTCAAAACTAACCAGAAAGCCAAAAAATCAAAACCAGAAATCAAGCAGAAACATTGGTGCTGGACTTTCTCAATATTTAAAAATATTTTCCATTGTTGATGTAATTCTAACTACTAACATGGAAACTGATTACATTTTCTGCAAGATTTTAGTTTCAGTGAAGCATCATTAGGGCTTTCCAACAAGTCTTACTTGCACTTATTTCAGACAAGTCTGCTGATCCTGCTTAACATCTGGGAACATATGTTTTCATGTGTTAATATGACCAAGTCTAAAATTATATTTACATGCTAACAAATTCATTAGGTCTTTTCTTTAGTGTACTATAAAGAAGCAGGAAGCTTTTGGACTGTTTCTTTAGTGCAAGGCCAGTGTGCTCAATATTCATGATTTGACCATTAGGTAGGCTCTCTTTGCTAACTAGGTGTCTTCCACAGTGTCCCAGTTTGAGGTAAAACAGAACCAATTTTGTGTTCTGTAATTTTACATTTTAGCTAGGCCTCCTCTAACTCTCTGAAATCAACCGTATATACTGGAGAAAACAGCTCGTTCTCAGGATGATAAGGCCAATGTTTGTGCTAAGTGCCAAGGAATGGTGTGCAGAGAGGCCCTTGCTTATACTTATTGCTGTAACAACCAAGGTCAGACAATTTTCGTTATTTGCCCCTTAGAGGGTCGGAAACAAAAAAGCGTAGAGGAGGGGTGGAGGAACAGACAGGACAGGTGACCCAAACCTGACCAACTGGGGTATTCCATCCCATCTGCCCCATGCCCAGGATAAAAGCTGAGGGATCAAAGGGTCAACTCTCTTCCTGCGATGGCTGACAACTGAAGAGGACCCTGTCTGTTCATCTGCCTTTGATCCCGATCTGTGTGTTCCTGACTCCGGAGCTGGAATCCAGTTCCCATCCATTGCTGAGTACAGTCTGGGACTTCTCCAGTGGCTCCCGGTGACGGGACTGGCAACCTGGGAGCTTGATAGGGTTCTGTATATGCTGTATCTATTTCATGTTTTTTTCTTCTTTTTTATGTTAATATTAATTCTTCATTAAAGTAGTTTAGTTCATTCTAAACTTCTGTATCTCTTTATCTCTTCCTCTCCTCTTTTTTTGAGCAGGGGAGGGAAGGGCCATCTGTCGGTCTGGTTGCTGTGATTTTGTCTGAAACCACAACACAAAGGAAATTGCAGAAAATGCATATTTTGATACAGAAACAAAGAAGAGGTAGTGCATCCCATGAACCAGCGCTGTGGCAGGATCTGCCCTAGGCTGAAATGACAATTTAGTTGTAGATGCAGCCACCAGATGGCAAAAAAAAAAAAAGTTAGATTGTCCTCAGGCTGCAAAGGCTGTTGCAAAAGAATAAGTGAAGTATGGTGGTGACTTTAAGGTTGACATGTATCTGTTGGCATCACCAACACAGTATCCTCTAAGATTCATTGTGGAATCTGGACTTCAGTGTCTTGGTGAAATGACTTTCAAAGTTGTAAATAGATAGGAATGGTTAAAAAAAAATCAGACATAATTTTAGACATTAAACCTGACTGTGTAAAGCAGTTGAGATGCTACACACCAATACTTCACAACCCATCCACTCCTTTGGCACATTCACCAAAGTAGCTTTTTGGTAAAAGCATTTGTCATTGTTGTCAATAAGCTGCATAATTCAATTCAGTAAGTTGAATAAAAAGCATAGGAACATTTACATTCAAAGTAGTGAGGCTTTCTTTCTCCTCAAACAACTCTATTTTGTGGTTGGTAAAAGAAAAACTAAAACTAAAAAACTGCATTTCCAAACTTTCTTCTTCTTCTTCTTCCCATTTTAGTTACATGATAAATCCTGAGGAAGAGGAAAGGAAAAATTATTTCAGGGTCAAGATTAAAAGCTGGCATTGGTACTTGCATGTAGTCTTTGCTTCTGACTTGTGTAATAATTTTTGGACTTTTTCCTTTTCTCAGCAACGGTCACAGAATCACAGAATTGTAGATGTTGGAAGGGACCTTTGGAGATCATCCAGTCCAAGCCCCGGCCAAAGAAGATTCACCTATAGCAGGCTGCACAGGAACAATCCCTTTTCTAGGGGAATAATGTTTCCTGTTGCCCTGTTCCCATTCTAACAGAGTTGGGCAAAAATTTTGGAGGTTAAAATATTAATTACAAAAATGAAAAATTCAACAAAACTAATAGATTTTACCTACAAGGGAAAAAAAAAATATAGCTTCGTATATTCTTTTTGAGGTAGATTCTTAAAGTGTTGCTTGCAGTTTCATAATTTTCTTTTTATTCTTAGTTTAGTTTCTGGGGGTTTTAAGTTACTTCCTTACTTATATAACAGGTATAATGAAACGTGACATATGAGAAATACAACTGAAATGATTTTTTTTCTTTACAAAAAGTTGATGGATAATAATATTGCTTGATATTGCAGGAATAGTTGCTAATATTCTGGTGAAGACCCCAGTACTAGAACTTTAAATTGGAACTTTTTCTTCAGAGGTCTCTGTATAATTAGCAGAATTGTACATAGTATTATTGGTAATGTATTAAGGTATAAATGGACAAATTGAGCTTGCAGTGAATTATAGAATTTCAAAAAATTACGGTTTCATCCCTCTCCCTGGTCTTTGGTCTGAAAGATGAGGCACATACTTTGCTTTTCTTTATCTGAACTGTCTCTTAAGGCTGGAAATGGATCATCTAGCAACCACTCTTATGACTTTATAGATACATTTATGACAGGTCTGGCACATCACCTTGATGTCTCATCCATCATCACATTTTTATCCAAAGATGGTAAATGAACAAGTAATATTTAAGGGACATTGTCTAGGAAAGGTTTGCACAGTATTCCTTGAACTTAGTGAGACTTGTGACCTTGATTTCAATGGCCTTTGGGTCAGGATGTTTTAGAGTTAGCAAGATAATGTATTTGTGAAATTCAGCCTCTTTTCGCTCATGGACTGTTTGGGATTTTTGGAATGTAGATTTTATACAAGGCGTGTTGTAGCATAACATCAGAATAATATTGGGAATTAGTGTATGAGGGATGTTTGAGCAGATGCAGGACTGACAGGCATTTTCATTCCTTCCTGTGAAATTGTAGGCACCTAGTGTCATAAATAGCCCAAAATGTTGGGTATTTTTTAATGCTAAAACTGAATTCTAAGATGCTAATATCAAGTGGTCTTGTGAAGACCAGTGTAATCATGATGGGTCATCACCCCACCACTATCAATTTTCACAGAAACCACCTTTTTGTGTGTTTCCATATGACTAGATGGATTGGTACGCTGCTGCTATACTAATACATTGTCATGTTAATAGAAAAACTGAGAATATTGTGATGTTTCACCTAGATTTAAAAGAGATGACTGTTACAGTGGTGTGAGAAAAGCAAAAGCAACTAATCTGTCACCATAAATACACAATGAAAACAGTTTTTTTGTAAGTAATGTCTCCTTACAAAAGACTGCAGGGTAAAAATGTCAGTGCTTTTGTGTGTTCTTATTTCTGCCATTAGAAATTCCTCTGCCCTCAGTTTTAGAGAACTGGAAATGGAGACTTCAAATAAGGATCTGAAAATGAAATCTGTTCTTAATTGTATTCCACAAAACAAACCACATTTTTCTAAGTACAGCATATAGATAAAATTCCATCAATTAGTGGGAAATTACTTTTTTGTTTAATATTTTACAAAAATATGGCATAAATGAGAATTTTAGTAGAAAAACAAAGTTATGTTTTTCTATGTGATAGTGTTTATAGCAACTTTATTTGTACAAAATTTGATTTAAAGGTGGATAAAGAAAACTTATACATTCTACTATTCTGTGATTCATTAGATTAAAAATTCATCCCATTAGAGAATCTATGTTGAAGAACATAGGCATGAACATGTGACCAGATGATGTACAATGAAATCAACAGTCCAAATATATTTAAATTAGCTGAGGATGTGCTCTTAGCCTATGTTCTGCATTACCATACAACTCACAAAATGAGGAAGTGAAAATATAGTTCAAGCAGGATGTCTCAATTATTTTTACAATATAAGTTTTGGTTGCAGTATAAGTAAAATTTTAAGGTATCGAGTAGGAAACCGTGAATGCATTTACATCCAGTCATCTAATTGAAACAGGTAAGTTGCAGGAATGTAATAGAGTCAAGAATATACCACTAAAAATACTTCCTTTATCTTTTTTTCCGGTCCATGATGTGAGAACAAAATTGCTCTTTTATAGTTGCTAGAAACAGTCAATGGAGAATAACATTGACAAAAATGAAATTTCTTCAGATTGAAGTGGTAGAACCTCCTCCAATAGCAGATATCTTGTGCACTTATGATAATGAAGCATGAGTAGGGAAGGAACAAGACACTGTGAGAATTTGGAAATACCGAGGGATGTCTTGGAATTTACTCCTTGATTAAATTTATTCCTTACTTAAAAGTTCTGTTGGAGTCTAAAAAGCTGTATTAATGAAGATCTCAAAGAAACAGATAGGCAGAATAGTCCCAAGTGTTGCAGGTTCTTCCTTCTTTCTAACTCAAATTTCAGCAGTGTGCAAGTTTTCATTAGCTGTGTAACTAATAATGACAAAATAACTCAATACTGTGAACTTTTCTAAAGGCTGTGGTGGGATTCATTAAAGCCAGGGGAATGTCTTTTATCTATTACACCTCTGTGATTTGCTGGCTCCATCCATTTCAGACAATGTTAAGAAATCTAACAACACATATAAACCAGAACTAATATTATTTTGGCATTAAAGATATTGCACAAAGTGTGATCGTGATATTTGATGTGTAATTTAGCTTTGGTTATTCTTCTACAAGGATTTCTTTGAACCCCCTAGAGGTTCATAATGCTCCTGGAAATGTGTCTTTTCATTTTGTTAAGAAAATATACTGATGAATGCTCTGATGGAAAAATGTGTGCCTTGTGTCTTGTTAGCCGTGGAATGTCTTGAAGAAGGTATCTATCTCAATGGACCCATTTCTGGGAGACAGATATAATTAACAACTGAATATGTTAATCAACCAATAAGCTTACTACTGTAAGGAATAGCTTAATTTCTTGTGTTGTTTTTTGAGTTTTGTTTTCAAAATGCTTATTTTTATAATAATTTTGAATAATATGTGATATGCATGAATAATGGTGTGATATCCATAAAGCCTCTTCTTTTCACTTTATTTTAATAAGGTTATGAGTCCAATCCAGCTTCCAATGTATCCCTTCAGAGTGTTGACTTGGAAACCATACCCAGAAAGCTTATTTGTTAAATTTAATACTATTCAATAAGTCATCTGTCAGATATAGCTGCAGCAAACCTAAAATCATTGCTGTTATCTTCTTACCTTCTTTGTAGCCATATTCTCTCAAGTTTTCTAGCTCAATGCTCCTTTGCAGATGGATGTGAACTTAATCTGCCTGATTAATCTGGCCTGGATGGACATAAACTCAGTCCAAGATGAAAAGAAACATTTATAAAGCTCAGGTGCCAGTCAGAGGTAGCTCACATCTGATCAGCTTACAGTGTGGGCAGCTGCCAGCTGTAGGGCACCTGAATCCAACATTTCTACAACACACATATCTTTTTCATTTAAATTATTCTTGGAAGCTTCTGTCTTCCATTTGCAAGTTTTCTACTTCTGTCTTTCCTTCCAGCTATCCCTATGTATCTGACCATGTAGCACTGAAAATGTTCTAAGAGAAGCTAGGAAGAGCACTGTTACCTGGAGTAACTCTGCAGAGTCAGATAAATGGCATTTGTGTACAACTGGTGCAGAAAAGGGAATCCTATTTTCAAAAACTATCATAATTTCTTGCATAATTTACTCACAACATTTTTCACTTGCCTAGGCAAGTGAATAACTCTGATAAAGATTTAAATCAGATGTTTTCCATCTAAAATTGTATATTTTCTCTAACAATCTATTGAGTTTTCTACTGCATGTGGGCTTAATCTGAAACCAAGACTGAGACTTCTGGCACACCTGTGCATCATACCTTATTCAGCATTCTTTCCATGAGAGATTCCAGGTGATTTTTAAATGCCTTATACAGTACCCTAAAACCCCCATTGTTGCTGTCAAGAATTTCACTGAGGGATGTAGAGAAAAAATTTCAGAATTACAATTTACATAGGTCAGGGTCATGGGTCATTTGATGCAGTTCTCACACCTCATTAGAATACAGAAAAAATGGGTTTTGATGAAACATTGAGATGCCAGGAAAAACAATATCTATGTAGTCTGGAGAATTTAGATCATCACAATCGTTACTGAAACTTATTCGTAAATAAGTTTTATTGATTTGTTAAATTGCTGGTATCATTAGGTTCAAGTGTATATATATAAATTATTCATCCAGCAATATGACTGAAGAGACAGTTTTTTGGTATATATTATGTCATTTTCTTGTGGTCATGTGGTAATTGAGGTATTTCCTAACAAAAGAAACAATAAGGATAATTATAATAATAAAGAAAATAATTTATATAACTTCCCAAGATAAAATAATATATAGTCACTGACTTTATTAATGATTTGTACCACTTAAAAAAAAAAAAAATATAACATTTTAGGTTTTAGAGGTATCTCTTCAGTGATAAAATCTATCAAAGAAAAAAGCAAAAGGGTAGGATAGAAAGAAGGCAAGGAGGATAGAAAGAAAGCAATGAAAATATCACAGAATACATATTCCTGACTATTATTCTCAAGTCAGTTTAGTCACAGTTTCTTTCAACAAATTTTGACTAAGTAATTTTTACTGTAAGTGACTCAATTACTTAAATCTTAGTGACTAAATATAGAGAAAACTCAGAGGAACTGTCACCTTTCTGTGCTAACAAAAATCAGCATGGTCAAATAAATACTTCACACATAAGAGGAGCCACACTTGATCTCTCCCTTTCAGAGAAGACAGGAGCACGTTGTGAGATCTGGCCATGGTTTCATCACAAATATAAACATATTTGTCCATTTTTGAAGGAAAAAAAAAGAGGTTTTTAAATAATTGAGTCAAATGAAAAATGAACTATGCATTCTCAGTAATAAGCATGTTTCAAGTGATTTTAACAGACTTCATATGCTTCTTCATACAAAAGACAATGTGAGATCCTCAGATGAGAAAACGAATGCTGCCTACAGTTTGTCCAGAGAATTACTATTATTGAGGAAACTATTTATGTTTAGTAAATACATATTTATATGGTAATAGATATCTCTGGTAAATAATATATAATATGTTAATATAATTAATTTCCACCATTTATTTCTAAATTAGCTAAATATGTATTTAAAAAAGAAGCGTCTGAAAGGAACTTAATCACCCATGGGCAAAAAGAAGATTAAAATTGAAACAACAGGATACATTATGTCTTGTTGTCAAAACAAAACACAACAAAGTCTGATTTATAATCTTCCTTATTAAAGGAAATATCATTTTATGCCTGCAGAGAAAGAATGAAAAAAATATTTAGGCTCATGGAATAACAAAGGCTGAGAATCTAAACCATTATTTTCAAGGAAAACATTAAAAAAAAATATAAGGAGTAATATGGCTCCTATGTTCAAACTATGAAACATCTGAGATAACTGCAAAGCAGGGCCACCTGTCATTATCTCCTTTTTGTCACAGGCCATTGAAGCAACTCTGTGTAGAACCATACAGTATAAAGATGGAAATATCAATTACTTTATTAATGGTTTATCATTAATTTATTAAATTAATTTGTAAACCACAGCATCAACTGTTATAAGAAAGTGAACCAATCTTCTTTCTTGTAGAACAATAAATATATTTTTTTTCCTTTTAAAAGAGTAAAATCAGTTCACTAAATGCACAGCCAGATTTTTTACCAATTGACATTGGTAACATTGGCTAGAAGACATACTAAATCATCCCACAAAAAGTATACTGTTCCTTAAATGTAATTTTAAAATGGAGCAATTTGGAATACAAGTTTTATTAAATAAGTAAATTTAAGATTAGGGGGGAGGAAAGCCTTTAATTTTGAACCAGTTATTATAGCATTAAGTATTACCTCCAGGATTGCTGAAAATATGCTGGTCTTTAACCAGTAATGTGCTTTGGATTACTTATTCCCCTGTTTACTGTTTACAATATTTACTTTATGTATACAGACAAACGTATGGCGTGACATGACAGAGCCAAGCACCTCAGTGAAGACAGTTGGAAATAAAAAACAGCAGGCCAGATAAAACAGTGACTTGAAAGGGCAAAGGACTGGGCTTTCTACAGGCATGTGGATGGAGAAGGAGCAGATGGATGCGAGTTTTAAAATAGTGGGTGTGAAATAGCTCCAGATGAATACAGACACAGCCTTCCAAGAATTAATGGCAGGTAAGACAGATGTCTAAGATTAGTGAAAGACAAGGGAGTGTGACAAGCAAAGATCAATAGAGCCCAGAGAAGGAGAAATGCATGATTAAATCTTTGAAGAAAGAAATGAAAAACTCTTTGGAAAAGAATTTCTGCATCACCGAAGAGTGTCCTTTCATGGGATTATAGTAAGTTTGAAAAGTCTTTTGACAAACACCCCAAAAACTTCTAACAATGTTGTAAGCCAGCAGCCATTGTGTTCTTGAGGTCCAAAGTAGCAGCTACTCCATTGTAATTTCCAACATCTGGTAATCCCATTTTGGGCCAGTATTCATTCCTGTTTATGCAGAATGCACACATAAACTAGACCTGCATGTCATCTTCTCTTGCTATCCAATTGATAATCCTAATAAAATGGTATTCTTGTTTGTAGAGGCTAGCCATGTTAGCTAATACATTGGTATCAGGACCCTGTTCCTCTATGGCTGGCATATACTGTGTGCAGGTGGCGGCCAAAAGTGATGTGTGCAGTTTTGGCTTCAGGGTTGGGGATGGAGGCTGTTGTACCACCAGGGTTCAAGTAGTTTGTCCGAGTGAAATAGACACCACTTTGTTGCCAAAGCCCCTCACGTTTTAAAGCTGCTCTGTGGACTTCAGTAATGCTGGAGATCTAATCTAGTGCTTCCACTCTCCGGAGTGGGGTGCATTTCTCCCTAATATTCTGGTCAGATTTAAGACATGGTCAGAGGAAAGCCACTGAGTAAGTGGTAAATCAAAGACTATTCTTGTTACTGAGTTATTTTCTACCAAACTGAATGAAGTTTGTGTGTATGTTCCCAGTTTTAAAAAAAGTCAAGTGGCTGATTTCCTGCTATTCAGGCTCTGTGACAATCTCTGTTAGTGACAGAGGGCTGGTAAAGCCACAGGAAGATTTGTGAACATGCCACATCAAATTATTTTTTACGTTTTTATGATATATTTAAGGAAAAGAAAAATACACTCTTTCTTCCATTTCTTCCCTAAAATTCGTCCTACACATCTTCTGGATGCCTAAGAAACACCTAGTAACAGGTGTGTGTGCTTGTTAGCAAGCGGTGGACCTGTCTGGCTATAGTATACCCATGTGAATACCATTGCACATATCTATGATTAAAGTGCTCTGGCATCCACATCCACCTCATCTCCATACTGACTATTAGGTGTTAACTGGCAAAGATGGTCTGTGACCATCCAGCAGCACTCCTGCTGGTCATGGTGACTAAAGTGACCTTACACCATCCCAATGCCACCTTGCTGGTGCTGGGTGGACAAGAGGCCCTGGGCTGCAAAGGGGAATGAGTGGTACTGTATGTGTTTCAGAGGTGTCTCGGACCAATGATATCCATGACATGTAGGACAGGCAAGTTATGAAGAGAGCTTGAGAAATGGATGTGATTTCAACAGCCCGTGCAGTTGAACTGGGGTGAATTATGCCAATCACAGCTTTTCTGTGTTTACACAGTGTCAAAGGAAACTGAGATCTTGGTCTTCAGTTGGGGCTCTTCAGATTGAGAGACATAACAAAAAGTGCTGAAATAAAAAAATTCACAGGGCTTAAATTTAAATTCCCCAAGTGAGCATTACACTTTCTATGCTTCATAGCATGCTGCCTAACTTGTTTCACACTCAAGGGTAAAGTTCTCTTTTTAACATATTGGCAGTCCCTTGTAAAGCTCAGCATCAAACTCTCAAAGATTTTTCTTTTTTTTAGTTTTGTTGAAATATCTGTCAAATTATTAGCTCTTCTCTGCAACCAAAATTAAAAAAAAAAACAAAAACAAAAAACAACTACACCATAGGAAAACTAAAAGCTTTCAACACTTTCTTTGCATTTCAACCCACACACACCTTTGCTTCAGACAAAATAAAACTAACTTGGTTTTTCAGTTGCATCGTGTTGCCAGAAGTAACTAGTTCTGCAAACATTTTTGTAGTTGACCAAGGAAATACGTCTTGACTAACTGCGCTCTTAAGAGGTTGTCTCAGTCTCACAGGAAAGTCTACAGCAGAGCTGGAACAGAAGTGTGAAGTGCTGTCTGCAACTCCCACTTGTACCATTGTCCAAAAAAAAGGTGAAAAAAAACCAACACAAAACCAAAACAAAAACCAACCACACAAAAAAGCCCATTAACCCCTCATTCCCCTGGATATGAATCATTTGCTTGTTATTTTTGCAGCTCTTTCAGAGCTGCATCATTTTGAACTGCATCAACTTTGCAGATTCAGATCTGTTTGGTTATTTTTTTCCAAAAGTACTTCTCATAATTGTTAAATACTTTCTAAAGTAATACATTTGAGGAACAAATAGCCTCTGAAAGCTCGGCCCCCAGCCCAGCTCTGCTGTCCAAAGCTGGCCTCTGAGCTTGGGCCCCCCTGAGTGCTCCCGTTCAAGTGCTGAAGCTGTTTCTTATATCAAGGGAAACTTCACTCCCTTGCAAGGAGTCCTTCTGTCTCTGACATCCCTGCTTCCTGCCAGCTTAAACACCTTTGGCAGCTGGGCTGTCTTGCCCTCCATGTCAGACCATTCCTTGGTCACAAAGTACCACTGTTGAGCAGTTACAATTTGAATTTCCCCTTCCCCATGTAAATGCAACTGTAGGGTATCCAGGCCACTGACTGAGGGGAATAAAAAAGCTTTTACCTTCTCACGTACTGATCACAATCTCTCTAGGCCTGTGGCCTCCAACTCCACTGCTTTTTGTGTGTGAATGAGTGCAATATGCTGCAAGCAAGGGTGACTCCATGGCTCTCCAGAGGAAAAAGCATCCACTCCTCCAAGGGACTGTGCAAGGAATGACAGTAGTGCTCTGTTCAGCCAGACATATATGGTGCCATTTATACCACATGCAGGTATACCAGATAAAGTACCCATCTGATTCTCACTGCCAGTGAGTACAAGTGCAGCTCTGTAGCCCTGCTTAGAGACAAATATAGCACCAAAATGCCTGTTCACACTCCAGGAAAAGAGCATTTTCAAGCAGAAATTTGAGACATAGTTATTTCTCAAAAAAGGTACAACATTTTATTAGAAACCATTTTTCCCCTCATAAACACGAGTGTTGGATTCATTCACAAATGTCTCCACTCCAGGGAGCATTCTTTCCTGCAACTATCCCAGGACTTCCTCCTACAGTCAATTTGATGGAAAGCAGTGAAGGTATATGGGTACACCCAACTGACTCCCCTGGCAGACTAACATGATGACAAGCATATCTTGGATTTGATCCCAGGTGCTGAGCAGGTTGGATCACAAGTAAATCACTGCATTCATCTCCTTCACTGCTTGATAGCTCACTACAACTCTGTATGGAGACTAAATACCCCACAATTTTAACATGCTGTTTTGAAGGTGGCACTCATAATGGAAACTTTAGTCATCAGAAAATATACCAATAGCTATCTGGAACAGTGTAAATCCCAACAATTAGGGATTAAGCTACAATACTTAATGACTTCAAATGTGACCTGGACTTGTGCTATACTCATGTGGTATAGGAATAATACTCTTAATCCTCAAATTTACTGAGTATCTACTGAGAAGTGCTGAGTACTCAATGCTTACTGTATTCTGTAGGAATATATGCTTACACACAAATCTATATAATGAATTTCTGACGCAATATAATTTAGCATGAAATGGTTTCTACGTCATGCAGCACTTTAAAGATGACAATTCTGACTAGTGCAAAGTTGTTTTCAATTTTGATGTGAAACAAGGGAAAGTGGAATAATAATAATGTTAAAAACAATGAACACATTTAATTAACTTCAGTGTGGCTAGCAATTTGACTTTGGATCTCTCAGTGAACAATTTTTGCCAAAACCCAAGATTAAGTAGATATGGAGATAAATTTTAAAATATAATTCCCCTTTGAGTAATGAAAGAATTGGGTTTTTATATGAAAGAAAACACAGTATTATGAATTCTGTGCTTGGACAAAATAATATTTGTTTTTCACACTATACAAATTATAATTCCCTTTATTTGAACTTAGCTTTCTAGTTTGTATTGTTATGTTTTGTATTATTGCTATGTTTTCTTAACCATTCTTAGAAGATGACTCCTGAATTGATTGCTGCTCTTTGTCCTCTTCTTTTAAAGATTTTTTTGTATATTTGCCTTGCATGTATTGTGGCAAGTCTCCCCTGGTGCCCTGCTTCCTTCCTTCCTTCTCTGTGACTATACTTAAATGTTGGTGTCCTGAAATAAATTTTTATAATTACAAAATAGTGAAGATGATTGTCTTTTTTCTGGCCTGAAAGCAGAGAGCTCTTCAGCCTGATAAGTCAGGCAAGCCATTGAAACTTAGTCAGAAGCAGGAAAATAACTTGCTTTGGGTTGACCTTTGATTGACATAAGTGAAGAATCAAGCAATCTTTAATGTAATCATAATAAGATTCTTGCAGATGAAATAATGTGTCAGTCTGCCTTTTTAAAGTATTTGTTGCTTCTTCTTCTCCTGGAGACAGCCATAGAAACACAGCAAGGTCTCTGTTTATCCTAAATAACATCTGAGTGTTGGTTTAATCTGAGAGCGTGATGATTTTTTTTTTTCAGATTTCATTTAATTTTGCCTTAAATTGAAGGAGAGGAAAACCAGAACTTTTCAGATGTCTGTAGTTGTTATATAAGCAAACACCAGAACACTGAGGTTTTTTTACTGCAACCTATTAACCAATCTTTAAAGAAAAAACGGAAATGTGGCAGAATTAATTCAAGTTTTATGGTATGTTGCACGACAACTATAAACAGGACTGTGTTAATGTTTATTGTCTGTTTTGTGGTGTATTTAAGTGTTTGTTTGCATTACAGAACATGTTGTCTGTGTGCACAGGAACTGCTGATTGAGATAAACATAAAAATGTAGGATATTGGAAGTGCACTTTTGCTATTTTTATTGCTTCCTTTACTCTACTAAAATTTTATAAGTTTGCCCCACAGGCTGAAATCCTCACACAGTCCTTTCTGTAAGCTGAGAGAAGTGGAAGCTGCAGGAATGGCTCACCAGTAAGCAATAACCAGAACTCCCAGGGGCTCAGTTTCTGGCTGGCATTCAGGCCAGTAAACTACCAACTGTGACTTGGTAAAGTCATACTCAAGGAACTCCTTGTTGCATCCTCTGTGGCTAATGGTGTGACTCTAATGACTTGTCCCTGTCACCATCAGTATGGGTGATAGCCACACGAGCCACTGGTGTATGCTGCCACTGCTCCTGCAGGGTGAATGGAGGGATTGGGAAAAAATCCACTGCTATCAGGAATGATCATTTCAAGTGACTGCAGGAGGAGGGCCAAGGCAGTATCTACAGCCCAGGATATATGACAGCTGAAAGTCCGTCAGCTTGAAGACATCATGTGTTTGATGCAGAGAAAAACAGGTGTTTCCCCAGGCTGCAAGAAAGATACTATAATCCCTGCTTATCCACTATTCCTCACTCATCTTCACATGGCTCACAAAGTATTAGTTTCTTCTTACTCAATGAAAATCATTATACATTTCCAAACTTCCATCTTCCTGCTTTCTCCCATTTTCCCCCCATTTTCATTGCTTTCTTCTTTTCTTTTTCCCTACCTGTTCTCTCCAGCTTCAAAATCCCTTTCCAAATACAGAAAGCTCAGGAAGAGCAACTTTGAAGTATTTCCAGGGACTTCTTTTCTTCCTGTAGGAAAATTTCATATAAATTTAATTATACTGAGGAAAGGCCACTTCTTCCTTGGCTAGATTGTCCCAGGCCACTTAGTTTCCATTTTGCATCTGCACAGCTTTCAGCTACTGCTATAACCCTTCTAGGCAATATCATGAGTCATTATCAAAACTTCCATTCTGCTTAGAGGGATTTTTCAGGAAATAAACCATATCTTAGAAAAGTCTTCTTAGAGCAGTGTGGCCTGACTGCCACCTCCAAGAAGAGCGAGCAAGAAACAGTTTAGAGCTCATTGGTAGAAGCTGATTACCACTTAGAGTCAAAACAAGATTTTTGGTAAACATTGGAGGTATTTTTCTGCATTTCAGAAGGAGTTCTAATGTTATCAAAAAGATCTCAGTTTTTCTTCTAGCTATCTGATAGTCAAACCACAAACCACAAGGGGTGGGGGGGAAGCTAAACTATCGTTTTTTAGGACGTGTCATTAAAATATGATTTCAAATTAAAATAGTATTTTAGTCTTTTGTTACAATGTTTTTATGAAAGAAAGATGGAAGGAGAAGGGTGGACGAGTCTGTTGGGCAAAAAATGGAAGTGAATCCCTATTTGAGTACACAAAGATGTGAGTTTCAGGGCAGTAGCAGGGTTTTTCACAGTTTCAAAAAGCTGTAAATTTGAAAATAGACATTCAGTGGAGAAAAGGAATAGCTATTCATTAATATGCCATGAATTCCAGTGTACTTCTATATTCAGTTTCCTTAAAGCTTTCTCTGATCTCTAATAGCAGAATAGATGTAACATCTTTAAACTTAGATATGCATGTCCACTTCCCAAATTAGAAGAAAGACTATAGACAGGTGAATAGTTTGAGTGACTTCAGATTTCAGAATTATTTATCTGAATCATTCACTGAAGACTTGATAACTAGAGAGGCCAATTCCTTTTAACTTAGTTTCTGTTGACATCAGCTATGGGTTTATCTTATGAAAAGAGGAATAGTTCACAGATTCTTCTCTATAAAAGAAAAGGTGGCAAACTCATAATGGCTTTCAGTCAGGAAGAATAGTTTGGCTGTGTTTTCCATTGCCTTCAAACACAGTTCACAATTCTTACTTTATCACTATTCCCTTCTCATAATGCTATATCCCTCAGCCACTGTAACTCAAGTAGAACTAGGACTGAGGCAGGAGTGCGAAGAAGGAAGTAAGAGAAAGGAAAGAAAGGAAATGTAGCATGTATAAGATTCAACAAAATGTTGGCACATATGTAGTTCCAGATTTTGTGGGATTGGGTATTACCTTGTATAGTTATTTTTTTTGCTTTCCCTAGTGGACTGCTTTAATAGGACCAAAACAAACAAACAAAGCACAACCCTATAAAATGCAAAAAGTTTAAATTAATTTTTTAAAAAGTAAAAAAAAGAAAGAGAGGTTGGGGTTTTTTTTCAGGCAAAACACTGAGGTACTTTTATATTTCTGGGAAATGCAGTAGACATAAATGTGTAATTCTCCTCACAAAACCAATTTATCAATGGCCATTATCAATGGCCAAGTTCAAACAACACTTTTACTCCTGTATTCATATCAGCATGTTTCAAGATCCACTCTTTTCCTAGTGTATGGAGGAAAGCAAAATATTAGATAGCAAGGATATAGTCTGCACCTTACAAGCTGCCTTGTTTCTTTCCCTAAATGGCATGTTGAATTGAACATGAGGATGCCTTCTTTGGCAGAGCTCAGCATCAGTTGAATATATTAATTTTGCCTCTATAAGAGCATATTCTTTAGAATCAAGTCTTTCATATTTAAGCTTGCTAACTGTGAGTTAGGACATTCATCCAAGTTGTCATTTCTTTTGTGGTGGCTTACAGACAATGAGAAAAGTGCTTGACTGCTCGGTGAGGCATTTGTGTAGACTTTAATGTTTCTATTCCTGGAAGACAGAGCCTGGAATTGTCTGTTTATTCTGCATACTTAATCATACCTGCCACTTTTAACAGGTTGTATGTTAGAGGGTCAACTTACTGTAGAAATGGATTTTTACTCCACTGACATAGTTGGTCTGTGTTATGGGAGGGTGAACAATAAACAGAGAAATGACTGAGGACAGAACTTCAAAGACTGGAAATATTGTTCAGGGGAGCAATGACAGGCTGAAAGACAAACACAGCATAATGAAAGCAAATCAAGGGGCCAAAACTTTGCACTTACAGTGAACCAGAGTGAGGTAAATTAGCCTTCCATAGGGATTGAAAGGATAGGGCTATTGCAGAAAGTGACACAATACAACTCTGAAAAGGTCTTGGAGTAAATCAAAGATTACTTCAGTCCCTCTCTCCCTCCACCTATATGATAACCAGTTGCCAAGAGTGACATTCATCTTCTGAATGAAGATGTCTGGACTGCAGTTCTCTGTATTTTATCAAGTCACCCAAGGCCCCTTTGTGGCACTGAGACCCAGTCAGTGGTGTCTAGAGCACACTTCATCTCATCCTAATGCAGAAATCTACATTGTTCAAATAGACAGCACCATCACAGTAGGCTTTGCTCTCTCTACAGGCTGTGGAACCAGACTCAGCTGATTTGTGTCTGTACTTTAGCCAATTAAAATGGGGAGACAAATGGTACCCAAAATGACCAAGTGTAAATGCCTCACAACAAGTTGTGTTGTGCCTAACAGGGCTCTTCATATTACAAAATCAAACCTGGGTACTCTTTCATTACTTTTCAACAATTTGTTTAGATTGAAGGTGAGGTAAGTACAATTATACTTTCTATAGCCAGCTCCAACTCTGAGGAAAACATCCTTAAACCTCTTTCTTTAACACCCTCAGTGCTTCTTTGAACTTTTATTACTTAAATAGACTTCTGTGGGCAGCAACATTTCCACAGGAGAGGTGTGATACTGGGCACTGCTGTCTCTTGAAACTGCTCTTTAGCTCTGGCTCATAACAAAGTGCCTCCTATGGCAGGGTCAGGGCCAATATCAGAGCAGGAAACATGCAACTATGCAATAACCACATCCCAACTTCACACAGATGTTTTGCTGGAATAATTCATGTCTCATTTCTACCACTAGAGTGACAGAAAGAGTTGTATCATCTACAATATAAAAGCAATGCAATGTCAGCTTCCTACCTTATTCTTGTTCCTATGGGAAAAGGGATAAATGCACTCTGTTTCTCTTTGTTCACCTCATGACACTCTGCTTGTAGTGGTATTAAACATATTCTTTTGTGATATTTAAAGATGATTCGCAGCAAAGCCCTCCAAAGTTTCTATCAGATGTGTCATCAGATTTAAAGTATAGACTCCAGAATTATGATATGACACAGACTCTCATTAATTATGGATTTTTAATTATACAATATTTTTTTTTTATCTCTGTCAGGCA
Source organism: Scolopax mira (assembly GCA_004320125.1). Lineage (NCBI taxonomy): Eukaryota > Metazoa > Chordata > Aves > Charadriiformes > Scolopacidae > Scolopax > Scolopax mira. Next base: position 61,404 of record BJBW01000990.1, read on the forward strand.
GCACCATGGTACTTAGTTTTGCTTTTACTTTGTTTTTATTATTATCTCTTACTTAGTTTACAGTTGAACTGTTTGCATCTGAGACAGCATCTCTACTTAAAATGTCATCCCCCTAGCAATTACCCTTAAGTATTTTGCGTTACCTTGAGGTTAAAAAACATTTTTTCTCTTAAGCAATACATAATTATATATTGCTCACAATGATTGACAGTTTGTTGAATGCAGGATCATGAAATAGTACCCTGAATATTACAACAAAGCAAGTCCCACCGAGTCTCAAGGTTTCAGGAGCTGTGACACAGATCAGTCATTTTGTATTGTAATTATAAAAGCCTTCCAAAATGATTTAAAGAATAGTAAAAGAAAGCTCATCTTTCACTTGCAGAGTGGAAGTAACTTGATCACTGTAATTGTGGGAGAGGCAATAAGATATCACAAGGGAGAACAATCTCAAGACATTTCAGATTTCTTCTACCTGTTGGGCATTTTTTAAATGTTATTTGATATGATCCCTAACTAAGATCAGTTCTATAAAATGAAGTAAAACTGTGTGTGCATCAAACCCTTAGGAAGACGACCCTTTTCAGAACTTCTTCAAAGGGGATAACTTCAAGCACACCGCAGCTGCAGATGTATCGCTGTACCTTTTCTCCTCAGGAGTCTACACACAAGGAACAGGATGGCATACTGAGCAAACAGCAAGCCTTACCTCTGATCAGGCTAGGTGACTGATGTCCCTTTTCACTGATGAGTGTAAAGGTCCTCCCAAACTGCCTAGCTTTGGAATAGAAATTATTTATTGAGTCAAACTTACCTACTCCACTGTTCTTGCAACTGACAATCTCCTTCAGGCTAAATTCTCAGGAAGACCACCCCTCCTGCATTTGCATATTCAGAATGATATGCTGGCCAGTAATATTTCCTGATGTTACTGAAAGGTTAGCAAAGATCTTCTGAGATCTTGAATCTCCTGCCAAGAGAGTAATTTTAAGAGCTTAGGTTTTTTAGGTCACAGATACCGCACAGGAATTACTCATATTATTCTTGTGCAAAAACAAGCAGAGAGTGATAGGCATGTTGTAATTTGGTCAAAATGACAGATAAGATTAGGTGACATTTCAGAAAATAATACAGCAAAAGACATGCAAAATGAACATTTGCACTCCTTTCACAGACAATAGTATTTAACAAGCATGGTTGTTTATTCTTCTTAAACTAAGCTAGAACAGTCCACCAAAACTAACAGATCTGTTTTCTCTGATTTGCATGCAGAACAGCTATTCCATTTAATGAGACTCACTCACACAGAACTGTATGAAATGAAAAACTAAATCAGCCCCCTTGACAAGCCTAGAGAATTAAAACACAAACCTGCTAATATAAAAATACTATCATACACTTTCAAATCATATTTTATAAAAAAAAATATAGTACTGGAAACCAGAACTAGATAAAACATTCTAGTGCAAATGCTTTGGGCATTTCTTAACAGAAAAGGTCAATTTTGAAGAAATAATTTTCTTTTTTCCCCATTGGAATGCGGCAGTTTTGATGGCCTTGGCCCAGGGTGTAAAAGAAATCCAGGCATGTTTTTAGCAATCATTAAAGAAATAGCTTTAAGCTCATGCTTCACAATTTGCCACAAAAGGAAAGTGGCTTGGCCATGGTAAAAACTCTTAGACCTGACCTGGTACACAAGAGGAAGATCTTTGAAACCTTTATGCTTTCAAATATTTGAAATATTTGGAAGGGACAAAAATTTCTTGTTATTCATTTCTGTCCCCACATTGTTCACTATTATGATTATTACATAGTACAGTGGTTGAAAAATTATTTTTTCATGTGTAATTTTATTGCTCATCACCAGCTGAAGTAACTAAGCAGTGGACAGTGATCTCTATTTCTCCCAGTCTCCAAGAGCTTTAACTAGTGAGAAGGATCCCAGTCTGACAGGGATGCTTGTTCTCTAAAGAGGTGGAGAGGGGAATCCTTTGCATTGGAAATCTTCGCCGATATAAGGAGCTCAGTTATTTCCTTCTCCATTCACTCTCACTATGGAAGAGAATGGGGAAGGAGCTTGGCAAAACTGAAGCAGATACAAGTGCCTTGGGTTATGTTGCACAAAATCTTTTTCTCTGTAGAAAGAACACTACCTTGTGTTCTACCTAGCACTACCTTGACTGCTTTGATTTGTCAGATGGCCTTAAATTAAGCACACTTCTGCATTACAACACATCCAGAATGAGACAGTGGGCCTGAGGGAACCGAATTTCTCTGACCACTACACAGTGGTCAGTGTTGTTTTTCTATGTTTTGAGACTTGCACATTTGCTTAGTTTCATTGACACTGACACAAATAATATTGCATTTAATATAGGAAGTGAATCACTGTCATAATTGTGAGTCATATTGCAGTGCTACGCTACTTTGCAGTATTATGCACTTTCCTATAATTACACTTCTATGGTAAACTATCTATGGTTTCTCTCGTGATGTTAGTATACACAGCTGCAGTGGAGCAACAGGGAGTAATCACACACAACACACATCATGGCAGTATAACACACCTACCTCCCCACCACATTGTTGGCAGATGGAGAAAAGGTCTAACACATGATCTTCTTCAGTTCTGGAACTACTCTACTGTGGCTTGTGGCTGCTGAGGGTGGTGAACAGCAGAGCTAGGCCACTGCACGGTGCTGTCATTAAGAAATCATTTACAGAAAGTTTGCAGTGTTGCTGTTCAGCTCGTAATGAATGATGCCTGTTGGGGAGATAATGTGTGTGGTCATTTGCACAAATGTACTTACTGCCAGGCACTTATATGTACACTACCGCTTGAGTGAAATCATTTTTCTGCCTCATAAAGGAAGAATTACTTGTTGCTATGGTAGTACATAGAATCAGAAAACACAAGAGGCTGAAGTTATTAGAATTTAGATTATTGTAAGTTATTGTAAATTTAAGTCAGTTTTTTTGCCATTGTGTGAGAAAGAAGGATTTGTATGTACTGCAAAAATCCCCACAGAGGTTGAAGCCAACGAGAACCTTTTCAAAAGCTGGGTTGTGAATAATATTGTATCACAGTCCTTTCAACATAGATATTTGGGTGAAAATATGATTGCAGATTTTAATGATTTTTCTATAAGGCATGAAGGGCCTGATTTTTTAATCAGGATGGAAGTTCCATTTGAAGCAACGGTAGCTGTTGCTGTCCATAGGCAAAATATGACTTTGTCCTGCAACTGACTAAAAATAAACCATTTAAAAATAATATAATGTAGCTGATTATAACTCTTTATTTATATTTGGACAGTGCTCTGAAGACATCTGAAGGATGTAAATCTTTCAAACTTGAATAGATTTTATCCTGATACAGAAGGGACAGAGAAGCAAAATTAAGGTTGATAGCTATAGTCTTCTGATCACAGTAGTCATACAGATCGTTTGATTATGACCATCCTCCTAATTATTTCTAAATCACTCACATCAGTTTTAAATCTACCATCCCAATTATTTTTAAATCAATCACATCAGCTTTAAACCTCCTGTCATAAATCACCTGATTTCTTGGGGACTCCACAAGTCACTTTGGGCTGTCTCCCTAGCATTTCTCTAAGACATCTTTCATATTTGCAACTCTGAACTTTAGCCAGATGAAAAATTTTACATGTATATTTCCCGCCTTTCTTACTTTCCATCAGTCCTCCACCACCACTAGAGACAAATAGTCTAGATTAAAATAAAAATACGTCTTGTTTTTCAGGACATGTGATAAAATTATCTTAATATTATCTTCTCTTCATCTATTCCTCATGAAGGTTACCATAAGAGTGAATGAAATGTTATTTTCTGTCATTTTACTGAAACAGGTAAGATTCTCAGAAAACGACTTTCATTATACTATTTCTACAAACATCAGTATTCAAGCACCTTTCAATTTTGCCCTCATTAAATGTCGGTGTACACTGAGCAGAAGCCAATGAGAAGCACAGAAATTACCTTCTGGATCAGTTATATTCTGAGCTTCTTGTGAAATTCCTCAAAATGGCTTCATGATCCTAAAGGATCCTGGGGATGTGATGCATGTTTTCTGATACTGTTAGAGTACATTACAAATATATTTTGAAAACCTGTTATTTTTTTACTTGACATGGCAAAAAATATATACCTGGCTTTACAGTTAAAAACATCAAGAATCAGGTGAAAAGCATCTTCTACAAATTCTAAACTATTACTAACCAAATTATTGGTATTTCAAATTTAAAGTATATGCTGCATTTCAACAGGATAGTTAAACACATGAAAATTTTTAAACACTTGAGTAGTTCTTGCTGAAGAGATTAAAATCACTTTGTAAGGTTTGAATGCTTAAGTGTCTTTATAAATTAGGGGTCTAAATTTACTGCTGAAGTTTACATGCTTTTCAGAGCAATGCCTGCTTTTTAAAACTGCATTCTTAATCGATAATTACTGGGTTGTGACTCCAATCTGGTATGTGTGTTTGCAACAAATAGTTTGCAATTCAAGCTGGTGTTTTCTGTATTCTTTGTGCATTTGTGTTCAAAATACTGCTGTTATTTTGTTTTAAAATTATATCAGTGATACAAATACTGACAATTAAAATTGCTAAAGATATTCTTTACAGGTAGAACTGAATAGGTTAGATGTACATTTTTCTAAATTATTTGCTGTTTACTTCTTGATTACATGTTCTGTCATGTTCTCTTTTAATCAGCATACATAAAGAATGATCAGGAGAAATATTTATGTGGTGAAGCAAACAGAACAACAACTGGACTTCTTTTCACACTGGAGTGCGGGGAAAGACCACAAAAGACATTTATTAGGAATGTGCTTTGGTGGTTTCACCTAATTCCCTACTATACAACAAACAACAAAAAAGAATATATGGAGTGATTTTCTCTTGTGTTAAAACATTTTGAATTTGCAAAATTCTACGTTCTTGTTCACTCATAAGGAACTGAGCGAAAAACTAAGGTGAGTAAATGTGAATGTTAATTATTTAAGATTGGAGTTTATATAATAGTGATATGAATGATGCAATCATGATTGTTCAAGATATTGAGGAATATCAGCACTCATTAGTGCATTTCTATCTGAATTCTCTCAAATACAATTAGTTGAATGTTTCCTTCTTTTTCTCTTTTTAATCAAAAGCATTTACTGTAACCCAATATGAGATGTAACAGTAATTAAGCATCCATTAATGTATTTAACTTTGAGGCTTCTTGTGCCTTTTTTTACAGAACCTTGGCACAACAATAGCCAATTCTGTAAGTGAAATTTGGGGCACAACAATAGCCAATTTTGTAAGTGGAATTTGGTAGCTTCCTAAGAATTAGTTTTCATATCCCATGAAACATAAAAGAATACCAGCAATTCTAGTTCACAATGGGATAAGATAAGGATATTTTTAATATTTCAGTGACCTATTTCTCAAAATAAACAAAAATCTACCAACAAAACAAACCAAGAGAAGAAAAGGAGGGATGAAGAACCACCATCCTCCAGGAATATTTGTTTTTACTGATACAACCAAAAAATTTAGCCTAGGATTGAAAACTCTTTCCCAGTGGCATTTCTTGTAAAAATTGATGTGTTTCTACAAACAGACAAACAAACCAGAAGTTTTGATTAATGGGAAATTGAAAACTACATGTAACTAGAGTATTACTACTGAAGCAGCAAACATAATGGAATTACATGCCTCAATCTGAGATCGGAAATATTTCATACTCAAATACATCATATGCCATTCTCATATGATATTACAGAAATAAATAAAAGATTGACTGGCAGGCTGAAAATTTATGGCATGTTTTTTCTCCCCTCTCATTTACACTACTTCCTACATATGAATTTGGCTAAATGTGAGACCAGAAATGCATGCTTTCCTTTGGGGTTGTCCTTGAGTTCTGATACTATGAATGACTGGAGAACAACAAAACTGAACTAGAAATAATGCAAAGGACACAAAAAACAATTAAGAGACATTTGGAAAACATGAGTTCTATAATACTCATGAAAAGATAATGCATAAGAAGATGTTTAAAAAGGAAAGCGCTTTTCAAGTGCATTATAAGTATCAAACTTGATTTTCTTTACTATAAGCTGAAGTAGCACAGTGTCAAGACAGGTTCATAGTTCATGTATTTGAAGAAAGTGAATGTCAGGCTATCAAAAGACAAAGCAAACAAGGTAAAAATAGTAACATCTTGCACTATCATTGACTATACAAATTTGCACAAACTGCCAAATCCTGAGACACATTGTAATGAGCAAAACTGTAGATTTAATGTGGAGTTTTTTGTCAAACAAAGTTGTGTATTGTTGACAAACCTGATCTCCTTCTATGACAAAGTGACTCACTTGCTGGATGAGGGAAAGGCTGTGGATGTTGTTTACCAGGATGTTAGTAAAGCCTTTGATACAGTCTCTCACAGTATCCTCCTGGAGAAACTGTCTGCCCATGGCTTGGATGGGAGTACCCTCTGTTGAGTTGAAGACTGGCTGAAGTGTTTTATTTTTTTCAGAGTTAGGTTGATGGTTGGACAATCTTGAAGGTCCCTTCCAACCTAGAAGATTCTATGATTCTATGATTTGGTGAAAAACATAGAAACTGAAGCAGTGGTTGCTGGACAGATCAAATTCTTAAAAATAAAACCTAAGTCTACAAATCCACTATTTGCCCTCATCATTGGGGACATCTTTTCTGCCAAGAAAAAGGGATTTAACTGTGTGCCACTATGTGAATTTCTACCTGTCCAGGCTCCAGAGACCGTTACTCCAAGTTGTTTCTTATATAGATTAAAACCAATAGTGAGGATGCACAGGTGGAGTGCCAGGGGGGTTATAAACATGCAGGAATAAAAACAATGGAAGAATGGTGGTGCTAAATCAAAATAAAAATCCATTTAGGCCAGTGGCTCCATCAGGGGCTGATAGCACATGTCTAGGGAAAAGCAGAATAGGACAAACTTATAGCAATATTCCTCCATTCTAATGTGCAGCCTCCAAGGGTTCATAGCTCGGGGACTTCCAAACCCAGAGGTGGTATCTTTGTATTTAAGAAAATGAAAGCAGTTAAACTAGTGGAGATATCTGAACAATGAACTCTCAGACTAAGGAATCCTAAAGCAGTTGTGATTCAGGTATAGCGGATTTAACACTTGTTTCTTTGTATGGGTAATATCCTGAACGTCTGCATTCCCACTGTTTTAAACCTAGTTCAGGTGTCATTGCACTCCATTCACAAAAAGTGACTTCAGAGAAGATGTATTACAAATATATGATAATTACAGATAGAGATTATATAATTTACAGTGCTTTGCTTTTTAATAATATGCTTAAAGTACAATAACACTTGAAATATCAGGGGAAAAATTATAGTAAGAATTCTTTGGTACAGTCCAAAACTGGTTTTCTGAGTTAGTTTATCTATTGAAGAATGAATTCTTTTCAATTTTCTTCTCAGGACAATATTTTGTCATGTCTGTAATGTTAATTATACTGAACTGATGAATAAATAGAGAAAATGTTCTCTATTTACAAAGAATATGTAACTCAAGAAGCTTTACTTCAAGAATAAGGAAAAAATTAAAAAGGAATATTGAATTTTTTAAACAAATGAATACAGAAATATATATAAAATGGACTTCCTCAACACTGTGCCAGACTTGGGATATAACATACAGTGGTATTATATCTACTGTTTAGCTGAATTCATGTCTGTATCACTGAAGTGGTTACAAGGAAATATTTTTTTCCTAAGAAACAGTTCATATGATATACAGGAATGTGATAAAGGTGTTGATTTTTTATTTTAGATTTTATTTTGTGCATTAATTCCTAATAGAAAATATTCACAACAGTTAATATGAAATAGAGGCACATTTTATATTAGTATAAAGTACCTTTTGCTTGTTTTGAGCCAAACCGTTCGAGAAAAACAAAGAAAAACTTGCGTGCAAATTCCAAAATGATATGAGCTTGTTTCTGCACTGTAAATCAAGACCACATAAACTCAACAGTGCTTAGGCAGAAAACTTTTAGCTTTCTATAACCTTTTTAACTAAATAAACTATATATACTATATAAACTACTATATATAAACTATAAATACTATATAAACTTTTAGCTCTCTATAACTATGAATGCTAAATCTCAATAACAGAAAATAATGCTATCAATAGCTCACACACTGCAATAGATGATTTTTTTTTAAATCCCCTCTTGGTTACAATCCTATTATTTCTCTATTAAATCCAAGAACCAGCAGATACATGGCACATTTCACCTGCCAACAATAGCTTTCCATGTTTTTGTTTTATGACAGAACCTTAATGCTCTTTTAAAGTATGTCCTTTCTTTATGTTAAATGATTTAGTGGTCTTGTTTGGTAAAATCATTAAGAATTTCTTTCCTAAAAGAAAGTAACCTTGTTTAGTTAAAAAATAAAATCTGGTATGTAGATATTTTTGATTCTAGCATATTCAGAAAATTTTAAGGCAAAAGTATACAGAAGAGGTAGATGCCATTTCCTTGCTCTTCTTTACTGTTGAGTAATCTAAATTGCAGAAATGCAAACTGTTTAACCAAATTATTTGTCAGAACAATACTTCCATTCCCTGCAATAGTGTGCAAAGAAAGCAATCAAACAAGAAAACAGTTGTATAACTTTATATAGCCTGGTAGACTGAAAGAAAACTCTCTTGGCAGCAGGTGGTGGATGCAATGAGGATATAGCAATGAACATAAAGAGGATTGGTGAGCAACAATTAGTAAGAAAAGTACATTGTTTCCCCATTTGATACTTTGTTACTTATGCAATCACATTGAGAGAAGTCATTATCATACCAACAGTCACATATTTCTTTCCTGAAGATGAAAAACATATCTTGGAAATCTTACAAGCAAAGACATATATTTTTCTGTCAGCATAGAGTCACAGAATCATAGAACGGTTTGGGTTGGAAGGGACCTTAAAGATCACCAAGTTCCAAGCTCCCTGCCATGGGCAGGGACACCTCCCACTAGAGCAGGTTGCTCAAAGCCCCACCCAGCCTGGCCTTGAACACCTCCAGGGATGGGGCATCCATGACTTCCCCGGGCAATCTGTTCCAGTGCCTCACCACCCTGACAGGAAAGAATTTCTTCCTAATATCTAATCTAAATCTCCCCTCCTCCAATTTAAAACCGTTGCCCCTTGTCCTTTCACTACACTTCCTGACAGAGTCCCTCTCTGGTTCTCCTATAGGCCCCCTTCAGGTACTAGGAGGCTGCTATAAGGTCTCCCTGGAGCCTTCTCTTCTCCAGGCTGAACAACCCCAGCTCTCTCAGCCTGTCCTCATAGGGGAGGTGCTCTATCCCTCTGATCATCTTCATGGCCCTCTGCTGGATCCGTTCCAACAGATCCATGTCCTTCCTGTGTTGAGGACTCCAAAGTTGGACACAGTACTCCAGGTGGGGTCTCATGGGCGCAGAGCAGAGGGGCAGAACCATCTCCCATGCTGGCTTCTCCTGATGTAGCCCAGGATGCAGTTAGCATGTAGATAAGAAAAAGCAAATATGTGTATGTATTCTGGGAAGAAGTTATATTGCACAGGTAATGAAATGTTGAGGAAAATGTGTGCTTATTTTTCTGTTTAGGAGTGTAATCCTGTGAGATGCTTATGTAAGAAAAATCTCATTAAGTAGTCAAAATATTTGATGGAAAAAAATGGTATAGATCCAGAGGTATAGATCCAGAAATTGAGAGTTAGGATAAGCTATGTAGGACCAGGGACAGAGCAGCCTCAGGACATCATAACCTTTTCAGTTTGTGTTATTGACCTCTCATCACAGCAAAAGCCCTAAACAGTTAAGCTTTCTGACCATTAGACCTCCTGGTGTTTCCAAAGTCATAATAATTGCCTATATGTCTTCTATGACCTCTTATAAGAATCTCCAGTGCTATATATAAACATTGTGGGATTGCTTAATTTGCTTAATTTGCAAACAACATCAAGGTAAAATAAAAACAAGACAGTAAAACTGATCTTTGGTTAATTTTATGGAGTAATTATGTAAGGCATATTGCTCAGGTGCATGGTATCTGTTAACCAGTTGAATTTGTTAACTCATGAAAATTTGACATGATATTAGAACATAACCATCCCCATCCACATTAATTGCAAAGATGAGATTACTTTTGAATCAGTTTGCAGACTTTGCAATGTCTAACTTTTATAATGATCCATATTTCTTGTGGCAACAAGCCTAGCTATGTTTCCACACAGAACATAGTGAGTATAACCGCTCAGCTGAAGTCTAAATGGGTGCAAAATTGCACAAGGAGGACCTACAAGGTGTACATTGGTTACAGTACAATACCTTTACTTACACCTTACTAATTTCAGCACCAGGTTATTCCTTGATAGATTCTTGGGTATCCCTAGACATAAGGAGTTACTGTAAGTAAGTATCAAGCTTAAGTAAGTTTAAGTACATATTTTTCTATCTTATGCCTTAACAAATTACCTGTGATAGCCAGAAGTCAGTTTGTTATGATATTGTATCTGACAAAACAATACAAATGAAAATAGTAAGGGAGTAAGCACGTGACATAAACAAGCAGGGTAAAAGCATTAGTCTTGTTCAGTGTTAAATAAACCCCAGTATCCACATCTGCTGAAGGTTTTCACTTATTCTGTCTCATCTGCGAGAGCTTGTCAAATATTTTACCAAATAATTTTTATTTATCACAACAAGTTTCTAATCCAGGCAGAAATTTGGACTTTTTTCCTCAAAAGAGTAAGAAGTACAAAAGTAATCCACTCACTTTCCCTATAAATACTGATCTCATGACAGTTATGTCATAGTCTTTGTCAGATAATGCAGAAGGGCAATGTGATTTCACTTACAGTTTCCTATTTAATAACTTATCATTTAGGGAAAAAAAAAGACTATGTAGGAGGACTGGTGAAATTACTAGTGAAATTATTTTGCTATAAAAGAAGAGTAGTAAAATAACAAAATGAGAAAATATGTGTAATATACTGTGTCCTCTTTTGCTATTGGGTTGTAATCTTATATATGAGTAGAAACATTAAAAGGAAACTCAAAGCAGTGGCAAAGGTATCTGAAATATATCCTCGTTTCCTTAGAACTGGACAAACTTGTATTCCAAAGGTTATCTCAATAGACTCTTTCTTCGCACACAACCCTGACTGTATTTTTACTCTGATATTAATCAGTGTAAGACTGTTCTCATTTTCAACAGCAATGGACTCTTCACAGCTATTGATGCTTCTGTGTATTATAATGGGGTTTAACTCACTCCACCATTTGTTGCTCCTTTGTCTCTTTTCTTGGGCTTTAAGTATTTACTCCAGGATATTAAGTCACAGCACTTGACCTATATTCAGTTTATATTGGATGAGTATTCTTATTGAATTCAGCATTGAATTGAATTGAATTATTGAAATGAATCTTCTGTTTAGGTTATAACAGTTAACCTGTTATATAGGAGTAAAGGAAAATAAGGTTGCTCACTTTGTCTTTCATATACTCCTGTAAGAAATCCTTGTGCTCTTGTAAAGGTAGGTTTTGCCTAAAGGTTAAATGTGTCCTTTCCTGACACATTTTCTATAAGAGGAATTTTACAGTGGCTTAACGATTCTGGTTCAGCTTTGCAACAGCGAAAGCTTAGACAGGTGTCTCAGGAGAAAATCCTCTATAAATATGCTTCCAGAAATTTTGTGCTAAGTGTTGAAAATTGGTTAAATTACTTTCAGTAGGTGGGGGCACATAATTCTGTTTGCTTCTCTTCCAAATCCTATGACTCATGTTCACCTTCATAAAAGTTATTTTTGCTTTGGGAACCACTACAGTTCATCTTTACTTCTTCCAGCACTTTATAAGCACTTAGTAGTAAATTATCTGGACCCAACTACCTGATCTCTTGTATTGGTTCATCAACCTCTTTCTTCGCAATGTTAAATCATTTGAAAAATTTAAAAAATTTTTTAAAAAAAGGAAAATTATGGTGAATTCATGAACATACAATTAAATTAACTCTGAGAAAGTAATTCAGCTGGCAAAGGTGAGCGATGTTTGAATTGATTTGGTCAGAATATTCTATTAAATGAAATACAGAAGTTACTATTTAATGACGATTTCATTCTGTCTATTTAAATGGCTTGATTCATTAATTATTTAATGCAGAGATTATTTGGCTTGAAATGAATGTGCAATTAAATCCATCTCTAAGTTGATTTGTATTATGTACTGCAAAATTCATTACTTGCTATGTTTCTTGTTTAGTTGAATGGGATGCAGCCAGGTATGTTGGGAACCTGTAACAAATTCATGAAAATAGCCTGCAAACTCATCTCCCAAAAGCTCACTGGATGCAATACCTTCCTGCTCATACACCATTTTTCATTAAACCATTTGAAGCTATTCATATTAGGGAACTGGGAAACCTGAAGGCAGAGTTTGGCCCATTGTATTTGCACCTCCTACCTGCTGCCTCATAATGTATAATTAAGTTGTCTGTAGCTTTTGTTTTGCAAATGTGCACTCAACCGATATGTGAAGCGGGGAGGGGGGAACCCTCATACCATTCTTTTTAGTCTTCAATATTCCCATTAGGATGTACTTGGAAAGGAAATTAAATTGGTGCTATGCTGATGATTTATTGCAGGAAGGAACACAATTTATAGAGAGAAAAGTGCAGTTTTAATTTTACACAGTTCACTAACAGCATATTCATATGTACTGCCTATAGGTGTTTCAATAAAAATGACAGTATGGTTTTGTTTTTTAGCTTTTTTTCAATTTTAATATATTTTTATAATGTGGTTTCTGTAGAATAATAAAGGAATTTTCTAATCAATTTTTATTATTATTTTAGAGAAATCCACATCTTCACTTCTAACATCTTCAAAGCTCTTTGCATATGACACACTGACATATACCTAATCATGTCTTAAAATACATTGGCAGACAGCACATATATTAGTCCAAAATGTTTATTATGTATTTTAACATAACATAAGTAGTTTTTCTAACTCATCTAAATGTCTAGCATTATTTCTTGCCTGCAATCAACTCATTGGAGCTGGCAATTTAGGAAATCCTGCTGATCATGCTTGTATATTTCACATTACTGTCTCACTTCAGGAGATCTCGATTTGTTGGTCAAATATGTCAATTAATTAAAGAAACAATATACACTGTTGATTTATATTATCTCTGTGTCATGCTACCACCCATTTATTTAACCTCTGGGATAAAAATATGGTATTTTGTTTTGGATGGGAAAGAAAAATGTTCATGCTGAGAACTGCTGTCTAGGAGATATGGAATGTGTAAATGCATTGGTACAATATAAATGTAACCAAAGGAAAATATTTTGTTTTCATCTGAAGAATTATTGCAGTCTGTTCTATGAGACAACTCTGCATGAATCTTCAGGAAGGGAGTTGATATTTACATTTTTTGTATACGTAGTACTTTGGAGTTAATTTTACTAGATACTGTATATTATTAGATGAGAAACATTGTACCTTGTTTTCCAGTCCATTTTACTTCTGATTCCAGGGGTTCAAATCTATCCTCTGGAAAGAGGAAAGTACTTGCATAGTTAGTAAGTTTTTGCTAGTTCACATTTTCAGAAAAGAAAGCATCTGGAATTACAGATAATGATTTCTGGAAGAACAGGATGTAATTATTTCTTCACTCTAAAAGTCTTTACAAGGGCTCAAATCAATACCACCTAAACCATTTCGTTCTGATTAGCTAATCTGTCTGTTACCAGGTTGGTCACATTTAAAGTTATAATAGCAGTAAGAATCATTAAAAAGAGAAAATTTCACTAATACAAACTTAAAAAGAATCACAGGCCACCATGACATAAGTGAACAGTAATTGCTATACACTTTGAGTAAAAATGAAAAAAAAACCAAAACAAAACAAAAAACCCAAACAAACAAACAAACAAACTAACTAACAAAAAAAACCAACCTGGAAATCTTATATACACAATAATTTTCTAAAGTAAAGGCATACTAAAGCTGGTCTGCCAGATTTTCAGTTTAAATTTTGGTTGCAATGTCTCACAATGTTTTTTTTTCTGAAAATCATGAAAATGAAAGAAGAGTCCATATTTGTTTTGGAGGTGCTTCTTCAGTCACTGTTTTTCCATCGTTGCTTGATGGCAAATGAGAAAAAAAAAAAAAAAATTATAAGAAAGTGGAGTGGAGGAAGAGAGCAAACCCCTTCTACTCCCCCAAAAGTTAATGTCTTCCCAAGTTTTTTGTTACACTTTTTTTACATTTTTCTTTTACAAACCTGTCCAAACCAGCCATTGTGATGCTTTTAAAATTTCTGCAATCAAAATCATGCAAATATTTTTTCTCCTATTTTCTCCTAGTTTTGTCTTTATGTCACCATGCTATGCAGAAGTGAGAGAAAGGCTTTATGAAAGGACAGAGAGAAGAGCAATTTCTAATAAAGAAGGAATGTTGTTACTGCTGTGTAGCAGAGCATTAAAGTTTCTAACATTGGTTGAAGCCACTACATTATGTGCAGCCAAAAGAGGTGTGAAGTGATGGGAAGAAGAAAGTAAGTAAAAGAAGATATAGCTAAACACTGAAAAAATAGCATTCAAACACATATTTTTGAATACTGAATAAAGCAGCACAATCTTAGAATACTGTCTTTAATTTTAGTCTACACTACCTCTTCTAGTTTATATTTGTCACCCAGGTGTGGTATTCCTCTGACACTCTGTAACATTTCTCAATTTGTCTTGGTATTTTGCCTATTCACTATGATTTACTACTGCATAAACAGGGAACTCAGGGTAAAATATTTAGGTTTTTTTTTAATAAACACAGATTTATATTTTAAATCTGCACCGTTACGAAGTGTTCCTGTTTAGCTAGAAAAAAACATCCTCTATGCATTTAAACAGATGAGGCTTTGCAATATATTCAGGAATCAAAGAGGTAGGAAATGTACCTTCAAGTGGTACTGAATCATTATTATTCCTAGCTTAAATAGATTGCATGAAGTTGGCAAAATTATTTTAAGAGTTTGTGTTGCTGGATATTTCTTCCTGTGCAAACAAAAGCAAGCAGAGCAGGAGACATCCAAAGAAGAGAGATGCTGTCTGTTGTATCTACATCTGAATTAAAACTTTAACAGTGGGGAATCTAGAGAAGATGAGGAAAACATCATTATTAACCAAGACTGAGAATCAGTCGCAAGTAAAGACAAAAACTTTGCACTTGAAAAAATAAATTAATAATTATGAGAACAATGGGAAATATCTTCCTGTATTATGCTGATTTTTAACATCAGCTATTGTTTAACACAAATGTAACACAAACTCACTTACACTCAAGGGATCTGCTTGAGACCAGGTGGCTGCCCAAATCTTTATATGTTTATCAGTAAGACAAATAATGAAGTCCCAATGCCATTAAAGAAATAGGGAGTTTTATTTGATTTCACAAAGAACTGTTTTGTCATACATGCCTTTACATTTTTGCTACTTTCAGTGCTTAAAAAATTAAAATAAAGCCACTTTCTCTATAAATAGATAGATGTTATAGACTGCTTTGTGGTACTAACATTTTTCGAAGTCACAAGAAAAGCTGAAGAAAATGTTAAGATTCATATTGAGAAACATTTTTGTTTCAAGAACATTCATTATTATTCTTCTTTTTTTTCTGTGAACATATGTATTTTCTCCTTTCCTCTCTCTGAAATACTTGTGTGTGAAACTCTGATAAAGGCCACCACATGGTGTTCCAGAATCTTTTATACAGATGACAAAGACAATACTGTGTTATGTAAATGTCCATTACCCACCACAGGTATTTCAGGGATGATGATTTATTTCCTCCTAAAGCTGAAACAAAAAAACCCAAGAGTGTCATGTTAGTTAGATTTCAAATTGTTTTGTAAAGGTACTCTTTGCTACATATGGAAAATGTTAGCAGATAAACAAATGTTCAGTTATTGAGTAAATTCCTTTCCTTTCCTTTCCTTTCCTTTCCTTTCCTTT
>BJBW01000990.1:77539-95979 GCA_004320125.1 Scolopax mira
CCCTCCCCTCCCCTCCCCTCCCCTCCCCTTCCCTCCCCTTCCCTCCCCTTCCCTTCCCTTCCCTTCCCTTCCCTTCCCTTCCCTTCCCTTCCCTTCCCTTCCCTTCCCTTCCCTTCCCTTCCCCTTTCTCTCTTCAGAGTTTGAGCTTGAGACATTCAGTTTATTTATTCAGTTTTCACAACTTATTTTCCTCTTTTCTTTTTGATATTTATTTTTGCTCATTGTGTTTGTCTGTTTTCATTACAGTAGATATAAGCCATACATAGAAATTTTGAAAGTAGGCCGCTACCATTGCATTACCATTGGATATGCATTAGGGTACTTCCTCTTTGTGACTCAATTCTATTAATGTTTAATTCAAAGGGTTTTTTACCTTCCCTTATTTTTTCATACTCTAATGAAAAGTCTACAATTCTATTTAACCTCGTTTCAGACGTATGCCTAATGTAATGGTAGTTAATATCATGATAATCCCATTTGGCATTTTTGACAACTGTTCTTTCCTTTAAAGTGAACCTGTACTGTTTTTAACTGTTTCCTACACAATATACCACATAGGTCAACACCCTAATTCTATCCAATGTACTTAGAGGTATCATTTCAGTATTCCCTTCTGCTGTGTTTTAGATCTTTTTAATTCCTGTCATTCCATATTTTTCCTGGAGCTTTGTGGAGTTAATTCTTCAGTCTCCACTTCTATCCATAGGTGCATACTATAAACCCATCATATTTAGGAGTCTCTGGGAATTTTTTCTTCCCTTTTGCAACAACAATGTGCTAGTTAGTTTTCATTGGGGCAATCTAACAGATTTTGACAATAAAATGGCTTTTTACTATCCAGTTTTCTTTTCTGCCATTAAAGGCAATAAATTTAGAAACAATAAAAGCAAATGTTCCTTTATGCAGCACATAATCAACCTATGAAATTAACCCTCATAGGAGGCCATCAAGTCAAATACCCTGGTTGAATGTTAAAAAGAAGTGGGTTAATTTTATGAGCGCTAACAACATTTGTAGCTACACATGGTAAAATAAATAATAAGAGTAAACCAAATATCATGCTCTAGGATATAAATTGATTATCTGCAGGTGTCAGGATGGATTCCTACTCTCCACACAGAGAGAGAGCAATTGTTAAGGGTTTTTTAATGAGGATATGAGGCATTTACAGGAATTATTATTTTTTTATTGCAATTTGTGTGTGTGTTTTATTTTTAATATGGATTAATCTCCTCTAAATAATCTCATGGTACTTTCTTTCAGTGTAAGAATATTTTAGCAAATGATAAGGTCAGGCAGTCTTTTACTCTTTGGTCTATGAAGACAGTAAATACTACAAAGGGAGGGGTTCTCCGTTAATGAGCTGCCACAGTATATTTCTTCAGATCTGTCTTTAGCTCTCAGCTATATTTTTGGGCCACTTGACAGTGGTCAAGCAAGTGAAGTGCTGCCATCAGTGCTACTAAATTTTTATATTTCCCAGCTTTGATAATCTCTCAGTTACCTTTCTTTTTCCTCTAGTTTTTCTTCCTTATCATTTCCCTAAATTGTAAGGGTTAGGTTTTTTAGGCTAAGATCATCTTATTGTTATGTGTGAATGCAGTAAGTAAAAGACTAGAGTACTGATTATTCTAAATTAATATCCTAATTATAATAACAGAAGAAAACCAAAGCAGCCAACATTGTATTGTGCATCTATGCACAAATCCTTTGCCTAATTAGTCTTTCTCTTGGAAAAGTGCTGCCTCTAAAAAAACTATCTTGCTATATGAAATGGCCTCCTACACAGCCATGTCAATTGCAAGGTTTTCTGTTCTTAACTTACAGTTTTACTTCTTTACAAATATTGGTTTACCTAAATCACTTCAAGATTTCTGGTTTTCCCTACTTTTGAATTGCAAATATTTGGCAACCTTGAATAAATTCAGCATAAACAAACTTAGTTTTAAAAAGGTAAAAAAGGAATTGTAGAGGTGAGATTTAGATTAGAAATTCTTTCCTGTGAGGGTGGTGAGGCACTGGAACAGGTTGCCCAGGGAAGTCGTGGATGCCCCATCCCTGGAGGTGTTCAAGGCCAGGCTGGATGGGGCTTTGAGAAACCTGCTCTAGTGGGAGGTGTCCCTGCCCATGGCAGTGGTGTTGGAACTAGATCATCTTTAAGGTCCCTTCCAATCCAAACCATTCTATGGTTCTGTTGGACACTACTGCCTAGCCACCATATTTTTTCTCATTTGTAACCATGGATTATCCTAAATTTCTCCATATTTCTACAATGATGTGGAGAGTAACATAAGCTTCTAGACTGCTCTAGGTATTTTCATGGCAAGGTTCAATTCAACTCCGGTAGTCAGTTAAGCTGTGTGACAGTTCACACTAGTTCACATGAAAATCTTGGAAATTTCTCCATGGATTTTTAATAGGAGTATTGAAGAGCTCTTGAAAAAAGAGACTGTGTCAGCTGAGCCTCCCATTAAAATCTGGGGAAATAATTCATCTGATGTAAAGCTAAAATGCAGAATCAACATGAACACAATACTGTAGGTATGTGGTTAACTCCATCACCTCAAAACAGAAGTGATTTTGTTTTCTGTATTTCTGTATTCTATGTCTACAATATTTCTGTCTAAGTCTCTTGTCAGTTTTTTCAGTTGATGGGAAGCTACAACTTTTTTAATGGATTAAACAATAACTTTGTATAGAAAGTCACTGGCTAATAACTAGTGACCCACAAGACAAACTAATTTAATTTGTATAATAAGTTAATTTCTAGCCCCTTGCTGTAAAAATAAAAGGAGGGAGGGAGAGTTGCCCTCTAGATTACAGGTTCACTATGTGTGTAAGTCCATTTTATAAAAACAAAAGCATTATGATATGCAGTCATAGACTTCTAAGAAGTTTTTCACTGGTGTTTAATTTTAAAAGCATACTCTGAGGAACTGCTCTGTAGACATGTGCTTCAGTGTGCATTTAACATTTCAACAGAGATCTGAGAGGAGATGATCATGCATTATCTAACAAGCTACGTGATCAAAATACAATAATTAATACATAATATGACTTGTAAAACATAAATGAAAATGAACCAGAGGGAGGAACTTGCCAACCTTTAAACAAGGCTCATCTATTTATATAACAAATGCCTGCAATATTTCTCATGAGTCGTTCCTTCCACTCAGCCTGAGAATACATAATGTCTGTTGTTGTTCTGTATCTGAGGTCATTAGCTTCATGTTAATATGTTCCACTTTTATACAGTCACATTCACACTCATTTAATCCAGAAGATGCAAATTTCCACAAGTTTTTGAATTTGCCATCATCAATAGTACATCAGCCAGGCATATCATGCGTATTCTTGCAGAGGCTGCAGCTCATGTTGCCAGTTCAGTAGCATTAGGAAGAAAGAGCTTCTACAGAGCAGGGGGGGACACCTTTGAAAAAAAACATGATTGCTAACAACTCACAAATGATGTGGTAACTGATTGTTAGGATGGAGCATGCTATTGCCAGGTGAAGAGTTTGAAGTCTCTGGTTTACTTGATTACTTAGAAAAAATGCATACACAGACACATATACATACACGTAAATATATCTCAGTATATTAATAAAATCATTATATACATTATACACATTATATATATTATATACATTTTCAACTGTGAATGCAAATGCTTTTATACTAATTGTTATTAGATGGAGGTTACTTGGCTGGTTGAATGACAAATCTGCAGTTAAAATGGTGATTGCTATTTCCTACTCTTATATTGACTCACCACTTTTCCTCCATTTATAGAATTCTTCATAAAATGGTGCAAAAAATTAACATCCATCTGAGAATGTTTCATTGCTGCCTTTGTTTAGCTAAAATCAGAAACATGCCACTGAAGTAAAAAACAGAGGAATGGAAAGGAGAAGTGGGCTTTTAAGATTTTAATCATTAAACCACTTTTCCCAAGAATTAGAAGATTACATGCTTGAGTTTGTTTTGTCTTGAAACATTTCAGGACCTGAATTGTAGGAGAAGTTGAGCACTCCTAAATCATTAAATTAACAAATGGGTTCATCAAATAGGAGAAAATAAATGGAAATAACCTGACTCCTAGTAGCAATTAATTTTTACAACACATATGGAAGGTAGAAAAACAGTTATGTATTTGCTTCATAACCTCTCTTTGGACTCCCTAATACAATTAATAAAGTATTATTGTCTGCATTTAACATCTAGTCCTACTTTATTAGGTAAAAAATAAACATTCTAATAACACTACCCATTCTCAAGAGGCCCTATTTCTATATGGAATCTGGGTGAAATCAACCATATTAGCAAACTGATATAAAGCTATATTAGAATCCAGATGACGTAATTCAATATACAAGCCTAGTATGACATTTTGTTTGTATTACATCTTCCACTGTTCTTAATTGCCAATCTAACTTAGAGTACACATTTATTGCACATAAGGTGGCATGCTACTAAATGCTTTTTTTTGCATTTCATATAAAGATGCACACGAAATGTGACATTACAGAAATCTCTGTCATCTCAAATGAAGTCATTTGTGAACAGTAGAAGACCTGGAGAGAATAATTACAGAACTCCCTTCAAATCTGTTGAAGATGTTAGTAGTGCCAAAGATCTGATTTTCCATTCTCATTCATTTAGTTTGTATGCTTAAGGAAAACTATTTAGTGAGAGGCTGAAGTGCATTTGGTAGATCAATATTCCATTGATGTTGATATTTGTCAGCATTTTCTTTAGCTGATGATTTATAGGGTGCCAGGAGCATTTATAGAATACTTAACTCTTTGCCATGTCTTAATTTGCTCTATGCAGAAAAAGCTTATTCTTTATTACACTGTATTTTTAACAAAATAAAGGATGTGTGACATTAGATAGTTTATAAGTGTGCTTAAAACAGAGTTATAGTACCTTTAGGAGTTATTAGACTGATGTTACTTGGTCTAAAATCTTATTAAAGTAGTTTAAAAACCTACTGTTCCTATACAAGAAAGGAATCCCTTTTTAATCAATACAACATGGTTTATAAATTGAATTTATTTCTATCTTTTAATCCAGACTCTTCTTTTAATAATATAAAAATAATTGAAAATGTGGTTTCTTTGAAGTTGAATAGCTGTTGCTGATGGAATTAAATCTGAGTTCTTGCAAAATTTTTTGCAAGATCTGCTAAGTAAAGACTTGGAACAAGGAAGTTGTCTCCTTCTGTGATAAAAATATATATTGCAACCTTTTTAACAGAGAAATGCAATTTGCAACTCATAACTGATAAAAGAGGCTAAAATACCTGACTAAAAATAGTGTCTAGCTTTTACATAGCGATTTGTATTGAAAGCTTAAGAAGAGATGCTTTCTTTTTCAGGTATTGTGAATCTAGGTTGCATAAACATGAAACAAATTCTTCAAGTCAGGGTCTAGGCTATGACAAATTCAGCTGGAGAAGATAAGCTTGTGTCTGAAGGCACAATGTCCAGCTGGAGGCCAGTCCATAGTGGGTCGATATTGGGGCCATCAACTGTTTAATGTCTTCATTAATGACCTTGGTGATAAGACAGACTGCACTGTACACAGATTTGCAGATGATATAAAATTTGAAGAAATAGTCAATACATCAAATGGATGGATGTTCTCCTGTTCTTATCTGGAATACTGTGTCTGGGTTTGGCCTCTCCAGTACAGAAACAGAATCTACTGGAGCAATTCCAGCAAAGATCCATGAGGATGATTAAGGTACTGTACCTGAGGCTGAATGAGCTGGGACTGCTCAGCCTGGACAAGAAAAAATTCAGGGGGAATCTTACAAATATGTATAAATACCTGACAGAGGGGATGAAGAAGAGGGACTCAAACTCTTATCAGTAGTGACCACTGACAAGACAAGAGACAATAGCCACAAATCAAAATACAAGAAATCCCATTTAAATGTGAAAAAAATAATTTAAGGGTGACTGAACACCAGAACAGGTTGCCCAGAAAGGTTATGGAGCCTATATCCTTGGAGATACTGAAAACCCAATTGGGCACAGTCCTGAGCATCTGGTTTAGGAGACCCTGCTTAGCAATGAGATTGGACCAGATGATCTTCAGAAGTGTCTTTCAACCTCAAGAAGTCTGTAAACCTCAGCCCTTTGACATCTGCCCTGAGTACACGATCAAAATCAACAACCTTATTTTCCTACTTTGTTACTCTACTGATGAAAAGTTCTTCATCAGAAATATTTTGTTTTACAAGGCTTTTGACATTCTGCATAGTGAAACAAACAAAGTTTAATATTTTGCTCATGGATTAGTATAATATATTTCTAAGTAAAATCAATACTGTGTTTTCATTAAGAACAACATTGTCCTTCCCAGCATAGAAACAAAATGTACCATAAGAAAGGAATCGCAGAATTAAAAAAGAAATGGATAACTAGTGTTAAAACATATAATTACTGAAAATATAAATATTTCTTACTTGTGTGTATTTAGTAATATGCCTGTTATGATTTGGTTTGGTTTTTTTTTCCTACATCTGGGCCTTTCTTTCTTTCAGCAAATGTCTGATCCTAAAACCATCTCAGGGTTTAATTTACAGATGACAATACTTGTATCTGTATGACACATTTGGTGACATCTCCGAAACAAACACACTCCAACAAAGAGGGTGGAGTACAGGGACACATATGAGAAGGCTGTTTGAGAGAGGCAATCAATACAAAAGAGAATCAATACCTTTACTACCAGTAACCAAACATATGAATTTTGTAGAAGTGCTCTCTCAAAGGGCAGGATGTTCAGCCTGATCTAGAGTAATGATTATAAAAGACACAGAAGCTTTTGTGATCATTCCTAGTCTCTGCTTGCAATCCTGCAGTTTAACAAGGGTTCAGTTGTTAATGTGGGGGGAAAAAAAGTGAAGAGGGATCATAAAAAGCATGAGGAAAAATGGGAAAGAAATACCTTCCCAAAATACATCTCATGTATGAAATGAAAGGACTTGGTCAGTGAAATTGGAAATTGCAGATAAGAACATCACACTGCTTTTTGGTTGTACTTGGAAAAGCTGAGGAGTTAGGTAGAAGAAGAGAATCTGTTTAGGATAGTGAAAGATCATTAGCAAAGAATTTTTATAAAATGAGAAGAAAGATCAATAAAAAATTCTGTCTATTACTGTCAAGTTACTTCAGAAAGCCTACATAGTAAACTCTGAAAAATGCCTGTCCTTCATTGAAGTGGAGCATATATGACTGTCTTTATATTTTGAATGGAAACTGTAGTTTAATAGACAGGTCTAATAAATATCTCATCTTTGAGATAACAAACATGTGGCAAAAAAAGGTAAGCCTTTTAAAAATGACCACCATTCAACACACAGGCTAATGTTTCTTTTCTCTTTTTAACCATTCACCAAGACCCGATAGTACTTTGTTTTCTGTTCCTCCCAAAGAACTGGTCACTAAAATGAACTGTGCTTTCTTAGGAAACTGTTGCCCCCTCAAAGCCTATTATAATAAAGTCCCTTTTAAATGCAGGTAATGAAAGAGGAAGGTTGTGACTGACTGCATGCTCTCCACCCCCCTGCTTTGAGAAATGAGTCTCTGAAAGAACTTTTCCAAATGAGACCTCCCCCATTTTCAGTCCCCTAAGAGTAGGGGAGAAAGCTGTGGTTCTTGCTGTCCTGATATCTGGCCTGGATCTAGCTTAAAATCCTACTGATTAAATGAAAAGGAAAATAAGAAATTAAAAATCTCCCTGCCCCACAAACATAAAATACAACTAATTGTATTTTTAGCACTCTGAAATAAGATCTTTATGACTCTTATGTAAAGGCTCTTATGTAAACTGCATTCTGTTCTGTCCTGTGGATTCAGTCCACAGAGAGCATACAAAACAAAATCTGAAGCAAAAGAGGATCTATGTGACAATTCTTTACCCTCTGACCACAGCGCTTGCTCATTCTCTGGCAGAATTTTATTTTTGGTTTGTGTATGTTTTCTTAGAGAAGACAGTATAGAGTCGCCCTTCTTAGATAAGGTTCTTTGTCCTTTCCACAAACTAATATTGTTTAATTATCATTTAACTAGATATTACATTTCAACTAATGCAACAAAAGTCAGAAGATGGCTTGTATAGGTATGAAACACTATAATTCATATATACTAAAGTAAAGAGAGCTTGCTTACTGAATATCTTTTTTCTGTTCTCTCTTATCGGGGGAACAGTAATATTTTTTTCTCAGACTTCAAACTCATTGCCCGAAGTGTCTCTCAGGGTAACAATCTGAGTTCTTCACTGTGGATGGAGCATATTTTATGTCTTAATATACTGTATTTGCAGAAAAAAAAAACTGCCCTGAAAATTTTACAACCCAAATAGATAAGACAAAGGCTTTAAAGAAAACAAGAATAGAAAAGGAAAAGAGTTTCATAAGATGACATCAACTTTCAATGCTCAGCTTTCCCACAAGATTGAGAGATATCATACATGACTAGAAAAAACAACCATCTGTGTGTCACCACCCAGGTCTTACAGAGTATGGTTAGAAGCTCTTGACTTTGTGTGAAAAAAAACAAGCAGAAAGGCTAAGGGAGAAGTAGGTGTGTCAGAGAAAAACTGACACCAAGATCTTCCCTGGCACTTCCTCAGAGAATTTCAGCACCAAAAGTAAGTGACATGAGTCATTAAAACTTTGAAAAACTGAATTTGTGACAAACATCTTCCACAGTACCTTTTACATACTGAAAAATACTTTCCATAAGTTTGCTCTTTCAGATCTGTTGCAGCTGAAGATGCCACAGGATGTGTCACGGTTTAGGAGACAGGGTGCTAAAATTTTACATTTTAAGGGGTTTAAGGGGAGAGAAAACAAGTTCAAGGAAGATAAATGCAATAAGAATTAGCAAATACGTTAAATCAATGCTCTGAAGTTGTAAAACATTCTCAGAGACAATATACGGAGAATATAGACCAATACTGCAGTTCTGGAGAGAAACATTGTAGAACTCAGCCACAGAAGCACACAGAGAGCTAGGCTCTGGAAAAATCCTTAATTAGAAATGAGAGCTTTAGGTCTGACTGTCATGAGACAAGCTTTTGTTGGTCATTTGTTTGTGCTTGCACTCAAGGAAATAGTATTTAATCAGGAAATAAAAAGCAAAACAACAACAACAAAAATAAAATCCCCAAACAAAGCAAAACCTTATATAAATGAAACCAAACAAACAAGCAAAAAAAACCTACAAAAACTAAAATCCCCAAATCACATCACCAAATACAAATAAAAACAATGCCAGAAAGAATGCATCAAAGGTATCTGACAAATCATCAGCTTCTCATAGTCATAATTCAAAGTTTCGACTTAATATTATTTACTATTTACATTATGGCTATGTGATCTTAGTCATGGGTCAGATCTCTATATTATATATACAAAGAAAAAGGCAATAAGCCTTGAAAGGTTATATGCAATATAAACATGGTAACAGCTTATGATAAACCTTCCTCTGGTGATATACTAGAAACCCTGTTCCATGAAGCAAAGAGTTTATATTTATATATGCACACTTATTTTGAATACTGACAATACAGCACAACATCAAGATATGTCAGTATTTTTTTAACGTATGTTCAGCAGCTGAAATGGACATTTTTATGGTGGTGTACCACACAACTGCTTTTCATGCCTGATGAAGCCTGACTAATCCAAGTGCTCTAGGACTGTTACACTTTCAGGTTAGTAAATGCTCATTTATTGTAAAAGGCTAGTTGTCAATGCAAGAACACAGTTTTCAGTTAACTACTACATTTTCTCAGTGTATGTAAATATTTGGGGCTAAATCAAAAAAAAGAAAAAAAAATTCCAAACAGTAAATGCATTTACTATGCATCCTTAAACCAGCAAGAGTGACAAGAGCAATAGTGACACTGATTCTGGAAGAGGCAACTTTACAGAACTGAAGAAAGCTCTCCATGGTTGCTTCCCAGCCCTCACAGGGTTTGGCTGACGGTGCCGAGGCTGTTGCATCATTCAGGAGAACCATACAACTGACTGACTGACACCCCGTGCTCCTCAACAGCTTTACCTCATGCATTTGCAGGTCAGCAGTGCTGGCCCTCTCTCATCGTCTGACCCTGTTGACCAATATAATTTGCAATCTGCCAACAATCACTTCTGGTAATCTGGGGGCCCAGGGTCACCATAGAGCTAAACCAGCAGGATTCAGGGTAGTAGGCAGGGAGACAAATGCAACTTTCAGTGGTAAACCCTAGCTATGGCACCTTCTTTGTCATGGCTAATTGGCTGAGGCTTGTTTTATGACCTGACAGAGGTCTTGCAAGTGCTTGTGGAACACCACTGTTGTATTGAAGGGGAGAGGGGCATTGTTCAGTGTTAAAGGCCGTTGCTCTAGTTCATGTGCTGTTTCACTTGCTTGCTGTTTTGTAACATCATTAAATATTTCCTATTTCTTGGCTATATTAATCAGTTGTTCCAGAAGCACCCTCAGAAATTACATTTGCCACAGGAGAGTCTAGCTTTTAGCATGGAGATGCCATAGATTAACAAAATTGTATTTATTAATAAAGTTTCCTGTCTCATGCCTTTTTTTTTTTTGCAAACATAATTGAAACCCATATTGAGATTTTCCAGTATGTTCATGCTCATCACATGGCCTATAACTCTTTTTCAACTGTATGGATTTTATAAGTTGCTCTGCATAATGAGGGCATCACTCTGAGAAAGCTGCTGAAGTTGATTCTATGCTGAGATGCTTTGTAAATTAAATGAAAATGTATTGCTTTTTTTTGTTTGTTTGTAAGTTCAGTTAATGCACTATTTAATATATGTAGTTTAATTTAGAGACATAGGGCTGGATAGATAGGTCCTCTTCAATGATTTTTGTTGTGTATTACAAACCAAAGTCATGTTTCTTTGGAGTGCACCTGAGGACAGAATTTGGCTTTAATGTTATACTTTTGGGCAGTCACGCATTTAACCTAAGAACTATGTTGTCAGAGACAGTGTTTGATGCTGGAAATTTTTATGAATATTATACAACACTCTTTGGTACCACTTCTCACACAGTCCTTGTAAATCAGGCACAACTGCTTTATTGAAGTGAATGGAGTTAGATCTTCATAAAAATAGTGTATATAAGGGAAAAATTAGGGCCATCAAATTTGAATACTCACTTTCAAAGTCAGATTTTGAGAGATTATTAACCTTCAATTTTCAGTGAGACTCTGCTCTTTCACACAGTGAATTCCATTATAGACATAACCATAATTCTGAGAAGAGGCCATCATAACTACTAACATGGACACAATTTAATGCAGCCCTATGAATACAGTATTGTCCACTTTTACATGCCCACCTGGAACATGCATTTCACAACCGCATTTCACTGCTCACCAAGCTAATACCACTACTGTAACTGTTGGGTTCATTCTGCTCCGAGTTGCTAAGTCACCTGCAAATAATAATTCTCCCTGTCACAAGTCCAGGAGAGTTTTTGCATATTCCTCATTGCAGTAAAACCTCTTAACCCCACCAGAAGTTCTTAATGTTTACAGACTCTGAATTAAACTTCTACAAGAGGAGATTGCTCTATTTTCTATAAGAAAATCCTGTGAGTATTATTTTTCTTCATAAAATTAAATTGATCGAGAAATGAAATAAAGGGTACTTCTACTAGTTCTTAGCATCTTTTAACACATATGTTTATTGCAGATGTTTTATTCTGAGTCACATCAAAACCACAGGATTGAAGTTGTCATGAGTTGTATTTTATCAGCATAAATGAGAGGTTTTTGCCTCATAGTGATTATTTCAGCTCAAGCTGTGACAGTTCTGAAGAGAATGATTACACATATATTAGGTAAAAAATAATAATAATTAATTTCAGAGAGACCTGAAATGCAGTCTTCCATGTGGATATTTTTTCTTTTAATCCTTGTACATGACAGCAACTCATTATTCTGTTACTGTGAGTTTGCTGAACTGAGAATGGATGTGATTTTTGTGCAAGCATCTAGCCATTTGTGTAGTCTCCTAATTATTTTCTGATACTCTAAAAAGAAAACCAGGCAATTATGGATTTGGAGCAAATGCATGCAGCTTCCTTATTTGTTATTTTAAGCAGTTTAGTTTTGTGAGTCTGGGGAGTTTTCAGAGCTTAAAATAAAGAGAAGGAAGCAATCAAACATTCTGTTTGGTGATGATTCATTTATTCAAAAGCCCATGACAAAAAATGTATGGTTGACAGGAATTCTGCCATTTGCAAAGGTGACTTGACGCCCAAAATAAAAGGAGGTTTACAGTAATGTTACAGCTTCTTTATAATACATTAACATTGAAAATATGTTCACCCAGAAACATTTTCTATTTATGCCATAGTCTCCATTCTGATGCATACACTTAATTCCTCACATGGACCTTTTCATTCAATGGAATTCCAGATTCATACAGAAGAAGTACAATTTATAGGTCAAGGAACAGAAAATTCTAGTAGTAACTATAGCAGTAGTATTAGTAGTAATAATGTTATTTAAAAAAATCCAAAACAAAATAAAATAACACAACCTTGTAGCTTAAACTTCCTGTAGTTTCCTGTAGTTTCTTAAACTTCAGGTACTTCACATCTCTCAGACATTGGAACAGTATGGCATTCTTAGATCTAAGATTTCAGATATGATTTCTGCCTTATATTGGAAATTCCCATAGACATGGGCATATTCTAACTCTACAAGCACTCTCTCTGTGATTTGTTATTTAGCAGTATGTCAAAGATGGAGTAGGAAACACTTTAGAGATATTAAACTCAATAATATATCTGTGTCCTGTTTTGAGAAGTCTGACACTTCCCAGAACATATACCCAGCAAAAAAATAAGATATTCTTTTATGATCAACATTGGTACCCCATTCAACTCACAAACAGTATGTAAGATTGATAAATTCTCAAAAAAGTCCAAAACCAATTAGACTGACCAAACAAACAAACAAAAACCCAAAAAACACCACTACTGCAAATGCTCTTTTTATGCTAAATTTCTGGAGATGCAATCTCTCTCAAACATAATTCCTTTCCTACTTGTCTGCCCTGACATATATGATATAGGAATTCTTGAGGTCAAATCAAAATAAAATAATTTGACCAGAAAAATAAGTGAAAACTGAAACTCTGTGTTGTCTGGTGGTCTGGTTTTGTTGTTTCAGAGTGTCAGAACAACACACATACATATATGGATTGAAAAATTACTTTTATCCATAAGTTTATATGGTTAGCTAAAGGTAACTGGTCTTTGTATTGATGGCCACTCAGCTCTTCCTCAGACAGAACTGGACATTTTAATATTTCTCAAGTCATGAAGAGAAACAACTTAAAACAGTTTAAAGATCCTTAGAGTGTAAATTTAAATGTGAAAACTGTAAGTAATGTCTACTAGGAGTAACGTACAGTGAGTTATTCAACCACAAACATTGAAGCTTACTTGTATCTAGTTGAGACTTGAATACAACATACAGGCATCAGAAACAATTCCTGGAATGGAGTACGGAGTGTAGCAGAAATATGACTGCCAAACTATTCATCCTAAGGTATTCAACGAGTATGGGTTGCAAACATTGCAAACATTAGGGTTTTGCAAAGCCATAACCATCTGAAAATAACCTTACAGTAGGCAATGTCTATACCTACATAGTTGCCAGTTCCATGTATAATACAGGCATCAGGTTAGCAATTTTCCATCTTGTTTGTATTTTGCCATAGTTGAATGAAAGACACACAAGCAATATAAACTGCTGGTGCAAATAAGGTAGAATACTAAAGGATTGATACTATCCTTTCCTGCTCTCATAGGCAGGCTTACAAGCAATTCTTTTTCAAAACCAGAGTTAGATTGCACTACTTAAAGTGCATTTTGCTTTTACAATGGACTGTGAAAATGCTGCCTTAGAGCTTTCGCTCTCAATGATTCCTGGACCAAATGTGCAGTTTTCAAATTGGGCATCAAGTTAAACCTTGACAGTACACCAAGTCATGGCATATGCTTTCTTTCCTTTTAGAGTTACTCTCTTTGGTGCTCATGAAACTTTGTAGAATAAGTAAAAATATATACCAAAATTAATTCCACTGATAATACACAAAAATAAGAAGAATTCTTGATATGTTTTTTTTGTATAGGCCTGAAGGGCTAAAATAATAGGAGAGAAATTAAATCCTGCATATGAAAGAGAAATATGCTTTTTAAAAAAATTTTATTTTCAGTTAAATTGTTGTTTTCTGCTAAATGTCATAAGTAGATGATTCTATTATTTGCACGTGATATTGCAATCTCAGAGATACCACCAGTGCCACTAATCCTATAGGGTCAGATAGGAGAAAATCTATAAAAAATAAGAGAAAAATTTCTGTGAAGTACACTGTGATGTGGTTGCATAAAAAGTGAAGGATGCAGACAATAAAACCCAGTCCAAGCAAAGCTCTCAATCAAAAATATCACGTCCCCAAACAATCTATTGTTGTAAACCTATAGAAGCTCTGCTTAGACCAGAAAAGCTTGGTCTTCCAAGATACTTTGCACTGTCCAAACTCTCTCTCCTGTTCCCTGATACAGCTAATATCTAACAATAGTTTATCAATTCCATCAGCAAGCAGATTAGTTAGAACTATGACGTTTTCTCAAACACTTCTGTGTCAGATTTTTGGACCAAAAGTTTTTGGACCATTCTATATAAAAAAAGTAGAATAACAAAACAACAAAACTGAATATGAGTCTAAATTCATAAAGATAAAATTTTGGGAGGAGACATTCAAATGGAGAGTTTTAATTTCATCTGATGTATTCTAGCTATAGGGGAAATGAGCTATCAAAACTATTTATAGAAGAGTCTAAAGCCCCCACATATATAGTTTAGGGGGAAAAAGAATAATATGAATTATTCAGTAAAAAATGAGCAGTTAAATAAGAAAAGAACGTTTCAACCTGTTCTGAAAATAAAAACTGTGGGAGCATCTCATAAATGAACTGTGAACAAATTCATCATGAGTAAAAGAAGACATTTCATTATTTAGTCAGAAGCCATTTTATAGAATCAATACCATATATAAGGATTGAGATAAACAGGGAAATTTAATGCAAAAGTGATATGGCAGTACACAGCAAAAAGTTTAACAAAACTTCTTGTCACCAGAAAAAAGAGAGAGACCATTTTGGGCAGAAGCTATCAACATGTTTTACTTGTAATCTCATGAGGGTGAGACTACAGGAAATAATATTTCCCCTATATTAGAAATACAGGATAAAAGTTTGAAACATAGGATAAAAAAAGGATACTACAATGCACACAAAACCAATATATTACTTTGATTTATAAATAAGATGTTTCCTAGATATGTCATAGATATCCCATCCCTGGAAATTCAGAGTGAAAGTGGAAAGGGCTCTGAGCAACTTGATCTAGTTGAAGATGTCCCTGCTCATTATGGAGGAATTCAACTAGGTGATGTTTAAAGGTCTCTTCCAACCCAAACCATTCTATGATTCTATGAGTCTGTAAAATTTCACTATTTATGACCAATAAGATCCCAGCTACAATGCGGGTCCCCTCATTTACTTACTACTATAAGGTAGTTTTTAAGTGAATATGAGGGGGTTTTCATTTGTTTAGGTTTTGTTCTGTTAAGAAGAGACATCTGCTATACAAAAGCTCCAAGTGTAGTGTTCCTAGGCAATGTAGAAAATTATTTTCTCTAACTTAATTTTCATCTATCTCATCAATAATCTTACCATTACAAACCTTACACTTCTGTGCCTGCAAGGTACATTAGGTTTTTTAATTTGCAGTGATGGGATTTTAACAAATTATTGTATCTCCCATTTTACATAAAGAAGCTGCTGTCTTCTGTTATAGAAGAATCCTTTTGCAATATTTCATCTTGATCTTGCAGTGAGGCTGTCGCATCCACAAGGAGTGCCAGTTAATTTAGCAAGGGTCTATTTATTAATTTGCATTGCTGTATCAGATCTGTATCCATTTTTAATTGACATTTTTGTTCAAGAGGGAAAAATGGAGAAAATCCTAATAAGTACCTGGACAGTTTTTTCCATTTCCAGATTTATATTTATATATTTTTCAGATGTCACCTGATCTGTATTAAATGTTTTCTCTCTTGATAGCAGAATTTCATTCCAAAATGAAAAACTAATCTAATTCTTCATCAGAATTCTCATTCAGAAAGAGAGCTGAAGAATTCCTAACAAACATAGCGTTAACAGCCAAAGGGAGGGCTATGGCTGGTGTTCATTTGCCCACTTCCTCTCCCCTTTCACATGTAAAGAATGGCATTCTTAGGACATGAAGAAATTGAGAGTAAAAACTAACAGGAGATTAAGAAAATTAGGTATTACAGTACAGTAGTACAGATAACCAAAGCAGCTAAGAAAGAGACATACAATGAAAAGTGGTGCAAACTTAGAGAAAAAAAGATTAACTCATTACTGTTTCTGAAATTAAAAATAATGCTAAATTTTTGGGAAATGCAAGTTCAAGAATGACAGCATTCAAGGACCTGAATAATCAGGGAAGCACTTAGTAGTGAATTCAGATTTTTATTTTTATTTCCCCACAAATTCAAAGTAGTATATATTAATTTATTTTATTATTTTAATATTAATACTATATATTAATATTATAATATATAATAATATATTATTATTATATAATATATAGATTATATAATAATATAATATAAATTACATATAAATATAAAAATTATATAGAGACATATAACTTATGTAGATTATATAATGATATAAATAATATATATTAACAATAATATTTAAATAATATTAATATTTTTCCCTCAAATTTGCTTAAATAGTCTGGGTTTTACAGGCTGGGGTTTTAAACTGTGTTTGCATTTATTACTCTTGTTTTCTCTTGTACTGAAGTATGTCTCTTCTGGAATAATAAAATTTTGATTGCCTATGCTTCTAGGGCTATATCAGCCTCTTTCAGATATTGATGCCAGCTTAAACTTTGCAGGTACTTTCTTTGAAAGTGTAAAACTTTATTTATTATGATCCTTAGGATCTCTTTTTCTAAAAAAGCTTGACTTTGATAAGCCATAGAGAGCTTACTATCTCTGTTCTACAGTATAGCCATCTTTGTGCTGAAAATTAACAGCCAAATTCTGCAGGATCACCTGAAGACTAACAAATACTATAGTTTTGAACTAAAAACTAAAAGTTATACATCCTTTCCCTTGCACAAGAACGAGAAGTTCATGGAGTTATAACTCCACATCCTAGCCAGGTATTTGTTGTGCTTTAGGCTGGACTGGCTGCTAAATGAACTCACGTCTTATCCTATATCGATAGTTATACTCTAAAAAGCATGCAGTAGTGTCCACGTAGTACGCTGTAGCCCCTGAAAGGCAAAAGAGTGGAGGAAAAATGTTGAAGAAATAGCTGGTAACAGTAATCTGAAATACAGAAAGGCAAAATTGTATATGATCTGTGTGCAATTACCAATAATGTGTATGAGCCAGAAGGAGATTATGCTATATGTTAAAAAGTTCAAGTTTTTGAGCAATGTAGAGGTTATACAGGTTAGTTAACATAGAGATCATACAGGTTAATTAGTAACCAAGAGAAACAGTGCAGCAGGATAGAAAAACAGCTTGTTTGATGGGCAAGATGTATTCAATGCAACAGCATCTCTATGTTACAGCAGAAACAAAGGCAATGCAACACAAACAAGTGTTTCCTGATGAAAGGAAAGCCTAGAGTGAGATCCACTATGTAATCCTGCAAAAGAAAGCACAACAGCTAATATGGCACCATGTTAAATATCTTGATACTTGCTTGTTACCCATCACACAATATCACAACAGAAGTATCTTCTGAAAACATGTTTTTTGAACTTTAGCTTGAATTGGGTGGTAACCACAAAGAGTGTGGCCAAACAGCGGAATGGGCTGACTTGAGAGGTGTTTAAGAGGTATTTGGGCAGTTCCCTTAACAACATGCTGTAACTTTTGGTCAGTCATGAAATGGTTAGGCAGTTGCACTGGGTGATCATTATAGATCACTTCTAACTGAACTGAGCTGTTCTGTTGTTTTCCATTCTGTTCTGTTACATTCTTTTCTGTTCTATTAGGTCATTCCTCATTTGCGCATCCAGGCAAAAAATTTAGAGTTGAAGGAGAACCAGACTAGTTGAACCAGTATAAAGGAAAAGGTTTTCATCTTTGTTATTCTGCATTAAAACAAACAAAGCAAGAAGTGCTGGATACGAAAGGGAAAGGGAAGGGAAGGGAAGGGAAGGGAAGGGAAGGTGTCACGGCCAGGCGAAGGGGAGCAAGCACACCGACACCATGTAGGATCATACAAAGCTCCGTTTATTGTTATCAGAAGGCTTGCCTTTATACTTTCATA
>BJBW01000991.1:0-14730 GCA_004320125.1 Scolopax mira
GTGCTTTCGGTTAGTAATTCCAGTCTGGCCAAGGTCAGTAATGAAAGAAAGGCATAAATAAATTGCAGAGCTCCAGTATTCCAGAATGCTTTATATAATTCCATTTAAATTATTACAAACGTCATCATCTCTGTGGTTTGGCAGGCAGAGGAGTAAGACTAGAGTACTATGAATAATGGATTTTTAAATTTTTTTAGCTTAACCAAAAAATTGAAACAAAAAAATTGATTTGTGTCCACACAACATATTTTATTGACTCAAGACAAAATGTTTTGTTCCATTTAAGGGAAATGAAGTGTTTCATTTGACAAGACAGGAAACATAATTTTTCATTTTCAAGTTACTGTACTAGATCACGTCTCTGAAAGTCCACATCACTTCAAAACAAAAGTCAAAATGGACCTTACATTAAAAAAATAAATGCTTTAAAGCAAAGTCAGCATGCCAGGATGACTGCTTGATGGGAACCCATAGATCCACCCCCCTGCATTTCTCCTGGGTTGGACTGCTATCAAACTGCTGGTAAGGATGTGCCTGGTGCCTGGGGCTACCCCTGATACCCTGTTCCCTGGATAGGGCAGTAGGATGTCCTGGTTACCAGGTCCTGCCCTGCCATTCCTGACAACCACCAGCCCCCATCACCCCTGCAATACTCTGGCACTGACATTTTCTAATTCTTCTCTGCCACACTTTTTTGTTTTGGAAAAACATGTTGTTGATTTTCCCATGAGTACAGGGATCGCTGCTTCCTTTTCAAGCTGCATTGGTGATTTATATTTGATAAGACAATAAAACCAAAAAAGCATGCTCAGGACTAGAAAAGATGGAGTTCAGGGTTATATTCTCAAGTTTTCCATTTTGTAAAAGGTAGATAAACCTCCTTTACATATCCACTGCACCCCAGTGACTTTTCCAGAGCCTTATTATATAATTGCAGAGTGCACCAAACTCCTTGACTCAAAGTTAGAATGAATGATCAGCAATACCAATGATCCAGAGGTATGTTTTCACTGCAGACAGAACAGAACCCTAGGAAAATGCCTCTCAAACATACTATATGCAAATTTCGTCTTTTGTCCGAGCACCTTGCTAATGTCTTGATGACTCCCTTTCCCTGTGGATGTCTCTCCTCTTCCCTGCATGCTCATCTTCTATATACTATTTTCAAAGTGCGCACAGTAGAAAGCCATGATAATTCCCTGCTGCATCCCCATCTTCCACAGTTACCACCAGGACATTCAGTCCTGAGTCCATTACAGTGACATCTAGTTCAACACAAAGTCATCCTCATATTTTAAGTTTTTCTTTTTATCTAGCCCTTGAACCTATACCTAATGTTTAGTAGTGGACATTGAAACACTGCACAGGCCATTCAGGGACCCCAGCAGTGCATCTCTGCTCCTCATTAGTGGAGAAGATTAAAGGATTACTCCTAAGATATTTCAAACAGGGTATTTTCAATTGCACTTACCTGAGTGGTGAAGTTGACAGAGCGCAGACGTTGACATGAAAGATAAAGTCTATGGAGCTTTTACTTGTCCAGACTGAAAATATTGACCATGATGTCAGATTAAATTAAAATATGTATGAGTTCAAAAGCAGGTTTCAACATACTCCTTAGAAAACCTAAAGAAAGAATGGAGGAAAAGCCCTCCAGTAAACCACATCTAAAGCCAACTGAAACAAGGAATAAAGTGTCCTATTCCTTACAGTATCAGGAACTAGGTGAAAAACATTGTAGCCGAGGGCAGTCTGCACTGGATCTTACAACTTTATGGAGTCCTTTGACTACTGATGTGTAAAAATATCTACAGAAGCTTATTATTTTATGACCAAAAAGTGCACAGCTCTCTACATCCCTTAACCAAGAACCTATTACCCATTAGACTTTTCCTAATTTGTAGGCAACTAATTTTCAAATAAGCCCCAATATGTAACTTACCTTTTTTTTTTTTTAATATTATTTGTTGGTCTTTGCTCTAAGAGTTTTTTGTCTGCATGATATTTCATCTTCAGAGAGGATTTGTCTGGCATATTTTTTGGCTATAGGATAGTACTGGTCAGCCATTCTCTTCAGCAATTAATCTCTTACCACACAATCTCTGCCAACTATTGCATGTGTGTGTGTGAAAAACATTGATACAGGGCAGGGAAGAAATAATGATCTTGGTATGCTGCTGTTGGCCCATCCTAGTCACCCTCCCTAGGAAAAGGAAAACCACAGATGCTGCTGCACGGAGTGCTCTTGACTCAAGTTACATTAAAACAAACTCATCCTTAGAAAAATTAAGTGAAATTTAAAAAATACTACATTTACTCTATGAAGATCTTATTATTTTAATTTTTGGTGACAGCAGCCTACTTCTCATGTAGACTTGGGTGCCTGATTAGTACTAGGAAGTTTGTTTTCATAAAAATGACAAGGATATTTCATTCCAAATAATACCCAGCTCTGAAAATCATGAGCTTTCTGCTCCTTTTATCTGTCAGTAGTTAAAAAGATACAATATTTTCCAATATAGTAAACTTAACTTACACTCATATAACACAGCCATAGTCAATACTCTATTTTTTAAAAGCTAGCAGATATTAGCATTGGAAAATGAATAAACAAGTGGTGAATAATACTGACAGAAAACACAAAAAAATAGTTTTCAAGTTCATATTTAGAAAGTGCCAGAGATCTGTAAGTATAGAAATTCAGCTTCTGTTTCCCTAATTCCTCTATTTACAGAACTTTCACGTTTGAAATTTTCACTCTTTAACTTATTTAAAAGTGATAATGCACAGAACTCACAGCACAGTTTTCAAATTTGCTGAGTTTACAGTCCCTAATTAACTCTGTACGCTCATCTTTGATAAATAAATATGTATTTCTATTGTGTTGTTCATTATGGAGTGGCAATGGAATGACTGATGCCCTTAAAGACAAGGAGCTCATTAGATCTTTGTATAGGTCCATGCATACACCCAAATCTGCATACACCCCCAGTTCTTAAATACACTCATTTTCAGTTATTTTATAATACACTAAGATGTGTCTCTTTTGACTTGCCACCAAAATCCTTTGTAAGATGAATGATTTACTACAGTATACATCAAAACAGGCAGACCTCTTCCTCTGATTAGATGATCATTGTAGGTCCCTTCTAACTGAAGATATCCTATTCTATTCTATTTTAATTTATAAATGATAAGCGCAAATGATGTAAGAGTCTGGTTGTCACTGGGTCTTCCATGGGATATCACACACAGCATGTCAGCTTGTTTCGTAGGGATAGACCCTCTCTTCTCAAGTCCTCATACACATCTATTGTTTTATTTCTTCCATCTTGACCACAAGTAGGTGGAAATTATAACCACATAGCCCATCAGTCACATGTTATCATGACACTATCACCACTCCTAACAGGCAATAGAGATTTTGTCTATCCTGCTTGACTTTTTTGATCATGATCGAAATTTACTCCTCCATTTTCTTTGGCAAATAGACAATCTGCAGGGTGAGGTGTGGGCTACTAGAAAACAGAAACAGGCACAGACCTGCAAACTGGTCATTCCACATAACTACTTAAAAATCTCAGATGAAGATAACCAAGCCAATTACTGTGGGTAACAGGTTTTCCCTAGACCTTTATTTGACCTCTAGCAACATTTGAGATCAGATGTAAAATTCTAATGTTTTTATTGCTGATTATGGCAACTGCCTCTTCATCAGAACTACTGTCCTTTGTATCATATATTTGATTTTTGTTTTCAACGTGTAACTTGCTTACTTTTTTTTTTTTCTTACAATTTCTGATGTATGCATATAACTTAACATTCCAACAAAGTTCCCCTGTAGCTTCTGTCATTTACAGTGACTGCTGCTGGGTAGTGTGCATGGTCCTGCCACATGGACCATGCCCTTTTATCATCCCTTCCTACAACACGATGGATAAAAGCAGCAGTCTCCATCCAATGTCATTTTTGTTTACAGCTTCTGATGGATGCAACCAGCTGCAGCGTTAGCCATGCCCGGGTCAACACCACCCCTGTTACAGTGTGATGTGATCACATTCAGAAGTGAGAACAATATCTAGAGTTTTTGCCTTTCTCACATTTGAAAGAAGCCTAAACACAGAGATACAAACGGCTGTATCTGCCACAAGTGGGCAAACCCAGGCATAAAGCCAGATGCATCTTCAAAGAGATGAAATGATCTGAAATCTCCTTTCAGATCAGAGGACAGGCCTAAAAAGACTTCCTTAACTAGTGTTATGTTGTACTTTGCACTTGGATGCTTCAGTGATGTCTATCTTGGCTTGTATCAGGTTTTATTACTACATTCCTCGCCAGGGGCCAAGACACTATTAAGACCTTTTTCCTTTTTTTTCTTTTTAATGCATATGTTGGCTTATGCAATAAAACAGCAGGGGGTGAAAGTCTGAAAGTGATGGCAGATTTCCAGCTGGTTTCTGAATAGCCAGGTTTAAAGAGTGGCACCCAGCCTCACAGCAGGGTCCCTGAACAAAATCACATGCAGACAAGAAGGAAACAACTTTGACAGGGTAACTGCCATAGGACTACTTCGTGGCCAATTTTCTCTCCTACCCATCTAATGTCAAGCTTTCTGTCTAATAAACATTTGAAATCAACACTGAAAGCCTAATTCGTGGAACTTTCTGCACATCCCCAGGTACAGTTATCCAAGTAAATGGAGGATGTTCTAAAGGAGCAATCAAGCATTTGCCCAAGTTTTCTCTTATTGTTGTTTCTGATTCCTGTAAAAATACACTTGATAGTCTAGAAAATTATTCTGCACAGGTTATTTTGCAAAATGACGGCTTTAAGTATGCAGTATCAGATATGCAATGTTGCAGCAAAGAACAATATTATTGACTCCGGTTCTGGACCCATACACTTGAATGATAGAAGCAGTCAGCACATCGGAAAAATGGTCTCTTTTTTTTGCTTTTCAACTTAGGTTTGTGTTTCTGGGCAGATATCCTCAGATAAAGAAGACAGTAAATAAAGTATGTGGAGCTTCTTCACTAGCTAATGGGTTGAAATGTCAGTTCTTAAGCTGACTCAAATGAAATTAAGGACCAGTAAATGAAGTAAAATGAAGAGCTAGGGAACCTGAAAAGAAACTTTCTGGGCTTAAGTACATTTTAAAACAAATTAGATTTCCAGAAAGTTCAGCACAGATCAAGAAAAAAGTAATAAGGTGGGGGGAAGTGCAAAGACAAAATCGTGCAGCTGAGGGTTCATTTGGTCCTCTTTTCCCAGACTGATCTCCAACAGGAGTGTGCTGAGAATGAAGAGTGCTGACCCAGAATTTTGTTCTAGAAATGAAACAGAGGGACTAAAGAAAGATTTTTTGAATATGCTGTCCATTTCTAGGGTTGTGAAGAATAAATCCTCAATAGGGTTTGCTAAGCATTTTACTGCCTTCTGAAACAAAATACTCATGCTATGAAGAGGAAGAAGAACTGACGCAGCACAGCACCCTGTGTATGTGGCTGGACTTTTGTGAAAACAGGAGTATGAGTGACTGTTAAAGACAAAAATATCTAGTCTTTGTCCCTGAGAAAGCAAACCCATGTGCCTGTGTCTGTGATTACTTGATAACCCTGTAATGAGCATTAAGGAATAGGACAGAGCAATAATAAAGGAAGACATTATTGGTTTGGCAGAAGTAGTCTTATACTGGGTAGAATGGAGGAAAAAATATTCAGGAAAAATAAAAATAATTCAATTTTATATTAAAAGGAGGAAAAAAAAATGAATTAACCAGAATGGCATTGTTTAAGCAGTAGTTTTCTGAAACTTCATTTCTGATGGCAATTGCCTGTGTGGACTCTCTGACACCTAATAAAGAACAATTTCCTAACCTTTTGCTCTAAGGGAGTGCTCTTTCTCTTCTGTCTACTTATCTGTTTCTGAGAAATGTTCCTGAACCTGATGTCTTTGATAACCTCTCTGTTAAAATCGCCCAGTGGGGACAAACAGACATATATATACACAAGAACAGCGTGATC
Organism: Scolopax mira; assembly: GCA_004320125.1. Taxonomy (NCBI): domain Eukaryota; kingdom Metazoa; phylum Chordata; class Aves; order Charadriiformes; family Scolopacidae; genus Scolopax; species Scolopax mira. Next base: position 6,024 of record BJBW01000991.1, read on the forward strand.
ACGTTGGCCTTGACTCCCCACAGACACTAAAAATGTCTAACCAGCCCTTTCCACAAATATCTAAAAATCACAGCCACCTAGGGCTGTAAATTAAGGTGAAAAATAATACAAGTGCATTCATCCTACAAGTAAGAGCAACAGCTTGATAAGAAATCAGTGAAAAAGAAGAAAGCAATATGATACAGACATTTAATTTTTATCAACAGGCAAGATTTTGAGGGTAACAAACCCCCTCCTATTCTTCATGCCATTTGTGAGGCTTTTGCATATAGGCTTTCCACCTCTCACACAAAATTATAAGTGGACAATTCATTTCTTTTTTTAAATAGCAAGGGCTGTTCTATTTGTATGAATGTTTCCCAAGCCTATAATATGTTTAAAGCATCTTAAACTTGCACACATGCTAGCCACACAGAACTGCAACTGAAGTACTGAACCAACTCAAAACTTACGTACATAATCATTGCTTTTATGGACTCCATCCTGACTGCCACTCCTCTGTATTGGATAATAGTGATCTTTGAGCACTGAGAACTTCCCTGTGTTGTTTTTGCAATATCTGTGGTCACCAAGAGCAGACCCAATGAGGGGCCATCCCAAAGATGCTGTCTTGTCACTTCCACAATAAACATGCTCTACCAAATCAATGTTGCTGATGCACAGTCTCTTTCTTACTTGACAGACCAAACTTGATTTTTTGGCTTCTAATTTTCATTTTTGGACATTCTCTTGAGGATTCTCCTCAGGGTTACCATGTATGTATTACTGTGAATTTGACTTTCTGCTCTGATTTACCATTTCTGTATGTATTAGGGACCCTTTAGCTTGGTTTTGGCTTGACTCAACTTGTTGTTCTTGTCCCTCTTCTTACCCAGTTGATAAGCTGTCCCTTCTTTGACCCAGCTTTTAAAAGCCCCCACCTTGTGGAGCCCATTCTCACACTGCACATACTAGAATTTGTTCAGCTCTTGCTCTAGAAGAGACACCAGCACTAGTCTCTGTCTCTCCCTCCCTTTTTCTTTCTCTTCGTTGATCTTCCACTGTGGTCACAACACCAAGTAATCAAGACCATAGCCTTTTAAGCTATTTAGAAGCCTTGGATCCATCCTGCAATTTCATCAGCTGTGAAAATTTTGACATTTAAATCTATTCTTAACCTTATCAGACACCTCTTTTAGATAGCAAGGTATGTTTTCCCTTTCCCCACAGAGTTCTAGTTTCTTTACTTTTAAGCCAATCCTCATACAGTTTTCAGAAACCTCACAGTGTCAAGGGGATTCACGTCAGCAGGTCTGCTTCTGACAATTTAAGGGAAACTGTGGTTATAGCTCTTTATAAACTTCAGTACACATACCAAGAGGTGTTGTGTGCTTTAAAACACCTCCACATCTCTGATTGTAGCTTACTGGTAAAACACTCTAAAATGGAGGTCTTTTTTCATTATTAGGAGCAAAGTGGTGAACATTATCCTGCTTTAACTGCTTGTTTGAAGGTTATTTTAGAAAACCTTTTAGCCCCACTGTGCCTGTAGTTTCTGTGGTCTATGTGCCCTGCTAAAATTGCCTTTTAATGGCCAAAAGTATTGCAGAACTCATTCTGCCTGTCAAGACACACTGCCCAATAATACATTTGTTGCCATGAAGATGTTTTTACTGACATCATTTTGTTTGGAAAAGTGTTGTATACCCACAAAATTTCGCTGCCATAGAGTGTCTGCTTTCTGCACAATCTCTGACTTTCTTACCTTCTGTAAGGCATAAGCACCACCTCTGTCCAAGCCTTGGTGCCTCCCTGCTTGTTGTTCATATCAATCGGTCATGTTGTAGCTGCTTCAAAAAACTGAATTTACACTCTCAAAGACCCCCACCACTCCAGGAACACTGTCAGTCTCTTCCAACAATCCAGCATGGACACAGCTATTATCACCCTGGTAGTTCAATCAGTTTAACTTGTGGCCAAAGAGTCTTTATTACTAAGGTATCAGGCAGGGGTTGCCTGCCTGACATCTTCAGACTTGTATCTTCCCCTCTTTGAACATTACTGTCCTTTCTTTGAATTACTCTGTCCCAGAAATGAACAAAAATACCTCATAAAAGGAAAAGCTGTATCTTCCTTCTCACCAAAAGCCAAACCAGGCTTTTGGACACGTTAGATGAATGTGTGAAGGCTGTAATGGTACCGCACGTAACTGTGACTACAGATCATGGCTGTGGGAAAACCAGACCCAGCAATAATGGGGCCAAAGACACTCCCACCCCATACAAGTAGAAAATCAGCAGCGGCTCTAACGGCATTTGTCTTTTACTTATCTGTAGTCTCATTTTTCTTCCTGTTGCTGACCTCCTGCTGTGCACACAGCTCAAGACCAGCATCTGGGTCCTCTTGCAGAGCTTTAGTAACACAACCATGGCTACAAGCTGTCTTGGTAACAGAAAATTAAAACTCAGAGTGAGGAGCCAGGTGGGAAGGGAAACAAAAAAAATGTCCAATGTCAGCCAGGGATCACAGCAGTGCTCGCACCACTGATTCATTGCTGTGGTGAATACTTTGATCACTTGTGGCTGTGCCAAGCAGATGGTGGAACCGTGGAGTCTTGTTTCCCAAGTCCTGAATACCTTTCCCCACGTCTCCCGCCCCTAGTAGGCAGCATGATGTCCTCAAGAAGGGACTCAGGACCCTGAGCTGACAGGGAGAACCTGGAAGTGCATGACTCCTGACACTCCCAGAGTCACCAGGACTATGAAGGGGGTTGCAAGTAGTTTTCCTGATGAAAACTGAAGCAGACAAAAATGAGAAGGGAAGCAGTGCTGCCTGTCTTAGTCACAGAGAAGCCAGGACAGTGAGGAGGAAACCTGTTCTGCCTGGGAAGGAGCAATGGGAGACCATGGAACTTCAGGTACCACTCTCAAATGCAGATGTTGCTTCTTTGGCCAGGATCAATGATCAGAATTGGGGAAACAGAGGAAACAGAAGAGCCATGGGTATGTCAGAAGAACAATGCTTTTGGTTGTCTAACCTTTCCCATGAAGGCTTAGAGGAGCAAGTGGCAGGCATTGAAAGACCTCAGAATCACCTCAGGAAGCCAGTTTGTAATTTGTGTCTGCCTGTGGAATGGCCAAGAGACTCCCACCCTTGTTGAGGAGGGATTCCCATCTAAGAGCAAGGCTCTGTTCTCCTGGTGTTCAAGCTTATGGCATTAAGCTTGACATGCCAACTCCTACCCCAACATCTGGCCTCACCGCTAAGAATGTAGTCCCTTTCTCTTCTTCTCTTGGTCTGGGGACAGGAAAGGATGTTTATCTACACTTCCAACTCATACTAATCTTCCCTTATTTTTACTCACTGAAATTGTGCCTCAGAGAAGAGATTGCTCTAAGGACTCAATTTAGTCCTTACTGAAGCAATCTTGCTACTAGTCCCAACAAGAACTCCAGTGGGAGCAAAAAGAAAAAGAGTAAAGAAAACCAAGCTCACGTGCTGTTGCAACCTCAAGCATGAACAACGAATGCCCCACTGGGAAATTCTATAGAAAAGCAGGAGGCGTTATTGACTGCCTCAAAGATGTAGCTTTCGTGTCAGAAGTAGCCGTGCTTCTGCTGCTTCTGCCATCTGCAAACATTCTAGATGGAAACCATCCACAGGGTACCAAAAGATTCTAAGTTGATCTGAAGCTACCAGAAATACTAGTCTTTAATATTGTGGATTTGCAAACATGAATGTTGCTACATATACATGCAATGCAAACACAGAAACAGTGTGCAGTTGCACACACAGTGATGTTTGGCTGCTTTTGCTAGTGCAGGAAATACCACCCTGTGCTAGAGAAACACTTTCTCTATACCTGGAAATAAGGACAGGGAAGTAGAAGGAACAACATAAAACTGTATTAAGGGATTGCAGGGAAAAATAAGGAACAGAACATGCTTGGCAACAAAGACACAAGGATTCTGTTTGCCTTCAGAATCAAGCAGGTAACTGAAGCAAATAGAGGTCTAGTGGAATTAGGCACAAATTCATCTGTTTTCTACTGTAAAGAGAAATATACCGAACATGGATGTGTATTAACTCTGTTTCTTTTAATCTACTGTGTTTACACAGTTTACATGCGTGGGGAAACAAATTTGAGAGAAGATGCAACTAACAGGAATCTTATTGTAAAAGGCACAGCCAGGAGAGGGCCGTCTCCATGCTGAAAACCACTCCCTTGTCTCCTGCTGCCTTGGGCTTACACTCACACGCTGGGGACTTTCCAGAGCCAGCACTCATGAGCTGCGGAAATGTGTGCTGACTGAAAAAGCACAATGTTCACTTTGACTTTCCTCTGGATTTCATATCAGCTACTCACATTAACTTGCATTAACATGCTAATTTACAGTCTCATTGATGAAACATTGATGAAACAATGGAAACCTTACTAAGATCATATGTTTTCACTCTTTACAATAACATGTCCACTGGTGGTGACAGGCTCATTGCTACTACATTACAGAGGCAAAACAGTGACATCTTCCAGAACCCAGTGTAACCAGGAGGTTAATGATTTTACCAAAGTAATTTACTGCATAAATGGTAAAACCACAACTGAATTACCAGATCATCCCAGAAAACTAGCAATAAGACCTTCCATCAGATCTGTTCAGGATATGGCACAGATAGTAATGGATAATTGGTCTGGATTTAAAATATTGCTATTACTGCTTTCTTTTAACAAGTTCTCTTATACAAATTTATATAATCTTGGCATCAGCTACACTGCTGGTTGAATGGATAAAACCCCCCAGTGTTATTAATACCTCCAGTTGTTGTTACAATAGGAGATAAATTAACCCCAGTGGCATTCAGTCTGCATACTGATCCATGCAATTTATTAAAGTCCAGTAATTTTTATTTTTGCCTGTTTCTCTTACTGCATTGCCAGACCTAACAGCACTGTGTGAAAGCCTAGCTGGAAAACTACAATTGGCAGGGGAGGGATTTGCATATCTCACTTTTATTAATGTCATTGGAAAGGGAACATCGAAATCCCTCACCTCTGCTCAACAGGCTCTCCCTTCAGATAGTCTTTTTAATTCCTTAAAAATAAAATGAAAAAGTACATTGTCTTCAAAATAGTATTTATAGTTCAGAAAGACACTTTCATTACTGTATTTCATGGTTACTGGTACATCCAAAAAAACCAAAAATACAAATTTTGTCTGTATTTGCCATTGTCATTAATGATATGATGCCTTGAGACTGATTTTAAAAAGAAATCTCTGTTAGTTTATTCTTAGTAAATTCTCTGTTCTAAATATCACTTCTGAAAGCCCATCACTGAAAAGAAATCTTCTCCTGAGTCTGGCAAACATTACATGTCAGATAAAATTAAAAAGAGAAAAAAAAAAAATATTGATTTTTAGTTCATCTTTTATTAATTCTTCTTCAAACTAGGTGTCATCTCTTACAGTAAAAGGACGATTTATATTTATTAGATTTGAGTTATATTTATGATATGTTCATGTAGGGCTATTCTTGTTTTATACCTGAAAGTATATTGAAATCTTTGGAGACTGGCACAAAGTAACAATTTATCCTGACAGATGTGACCTTATCAAGACTGTAAGGATAATACTTTTCATTTTAATGTTCTACAGCACAGAAGATCTGTTATTGTAGGTTGCAGAGTCTGTTTATTAACGGAAAGCTTTCCTGATGTGTGAGCATATATAAGAATTTAGAAGTACAGTGCAAAGAAAAAGGAATATATTTTAGCAAAACTACCATTTGAATACTGAGTTTGGAAAGTTTAATTGCAAGGCAGCCCACATGAATATGTATCAGGGGTATGCAATTACAGAGTGTAATTCCAACTTCAACAAATATAATCCATCTAATAGTTAAACAGTCTCCTAATTTTGATCTTTTTACGTGTATTATTTTTGGAGCATAGCAGTGAGAAAACTTAAAATGGATTTTTTTTTTTAACATTTCCACCTCAGCAATAGTTATCTTAGAACATATTTTTAAAGATATGAATGCAAATTAGTGCCTGAATTCAGTGATTCCTCCTGTTTTTTCTTGCTCCAGCACCAATAAATTCAGGAGAATATGTGCCTTAAAAGTCTATCACTAATGAAAATACCTAATCGGAGTGGTACTCCTGGAAACTTCTGGTAACCAAAGAGCTAATGGCTACTTGAGCGCTAACCATCTCTCCTGCATCCTTCTTCTTTCCAAGGTCATGTCTCATGAGGAGCTGTCAGGAGTCAACAGACCAAAATGTAAGGTTTACTACAAGTAAAGAACTAAAGTGCCAGTTGGAAGTCAGTCAGTAGTGTAACTCAGGCTTTGATACCAGGGCCAATACTGTTTAACATCCTCATTAAAGACCTGAACAATGGGAAAGATTGCATCTTCAGCAAGTTCACAGATTATACAAAGCTGCGGAGAAAGGCCAGAAGAATGTGCTGCTGGACAGTCTGGAAAAATGGTTAACAGGAACTTCATGAAGCTCAACAGAGTGAAGTGCAGAGCCCTGCACCTTCAGAAATAACCCCCAACACCCATACACACTGGGAAGCAGCTTTTCTTGCAGAAAATAACATGTAGATGCTGATGTACAGCAATCTGAACATGAACCAGTAATGTGCCTTTGAGGCAAACAAGTCCCGTGGCCTTTTGGGTTGTGTTAGGAGGAATGTTGCCAGAACATTAACAAAAGTCATCCTTCCTCTCCACTCAGCCCTGCTGAGACACATCTAAAGTGCTGAGTCCAGTCATGGGCTCCTCAGTACAAGAGAGATGTGAGTCTAGTGAAGGGACACCAAGATGATGAAGGGACAAGAACAGCTGTCATATGAGGAAAAGCTAAGAGTGTTGGGACTGTTTAGCATGGAGAAAAGAAGGCTCAGAAGGATCTTATTCATAAATATCTAATGTAGGGCAGTAAAGAGGCAGAGCCAAAAACTCCTCAGTGGCATTCAGTGACAAGATGAAAGCAATGGGAAAAAACTGAAATACAGGAAAATCCACACAAACACAAACCCCCGTTTTTTATTTTGAGAATGGTCAAGCAGTGGAGCATGCTTATAAGCATTTAGGTACTATCAGTGATAAAAATTCTAAAATCTGACGATCTGGAGATGATGGAACTGCACCACGTTGTTTCTTTTTCACAGTGCTAGAGAGCAGTGAAAAGGTTGAGAAATGCATCACTGCTTTAGAAGGCTTAGGCCTGCTAAGTCAGATCCTCAGGTCTGTTAAGGTTTACCCACTTCTGACAGTAGAGACACATTTTGGTCCTAGTTTAAAGGAGGAGGGGATATGAGGAAAATAACAAACAAACTACCTTTGGCTTCTCTTACAAAATACCTCTGTTGGAGGCAAAGAGGTTTTTAAGTCACAGTTTCTTAGCACTGTGTAAATGTTTTTCTTTAAAGTGCTGGCTTTAGAAAGCTACCGTATGGATGATTTTTGTTGCCAAATGTAATTGCTTTTTCTCTCTTGTGTCAAAACAGTTTTCATGCAATAGTCAAGAAACATAAACTTTATAGCAAATCATTTTTATAATGATCTTATTAATCCAAACCCACAGCTTTGGAGTTTTTGTTGGTCTTGCTTCTGGATTTTTTTCTTGAAAATTCATGTTTGGGAATGAGTATCAAGAACCCTTGTATTTTTTGCCACTGGCATAGGCCTGCATAGGGAAACATAAATATAGCACTGACCTATTGAGACGTTGTAGCTTATTAGTCCTGCCTTAATTTGCAAACAGAAATAGAGAGAGAGATATGTAAGGTAAAATGTACATTGAGTATGTTCTCAAATAAACCTGCTTCACTGTCCCATCTGATGTTTCTGGTTCATAGCTGAAAGAAAGATGCAAACTGCATCTCAGTTACAACTGAAAGGTATAGTATGCTGTGATATATTTAGTATTAGCTCTTTCCCAACTCTTTGATTTTTTGGACAAGTCTGTCTTGAGGGGAAAAAAAGAAAAAAAAAAAAAAAGAAGAGAAGAGAAAAAGGACGAAGTTAAAAGGACTTAGCAATAAAGTCTGGTCAAACTTTCTGCATTTTTTTTCCCCCCGAGAAAGTCAAAGCACAAATCAGGTTTGGTAAGCATTTATGCATTCTGTCCGCTCTTGCAGTTCCATCTCCTAGTGCTTGGTGAGAACTGTCACAGCACAGCTGAGAAATATTTAGGTTAATTCTCTGGTGGAAGCTCCACGTGTGTCACCTGTGTATAGCCTGTTCAGAACCCTGGTTGGGAGCGTCCTGTGGGAGGTAGTCCTGAGAGACAAAAGAGTCCAGGAAGGCTGGACACTCTTCAAAAGGGAAATCCTAAAGGCCAAGGAGCAGGCTGTCCCCAAGGATGCAAAATTAAAGGTCGGGGAAAATGGCTGGCCTGGATGAACAAAGAGCTCTTGATGTTACTTAAAGAAAAAAGGAAGATTTACCACCTTTGGAAGAGGGAACAGGCAACTCAGGAGGAGTATAGCGATCTTGTTAGGTCATACAGAGAAAAAATCAGGAAGGCAAAAGCCCAGATGGAACTCAACCTGGCGACTAATATAAGGGACAACAAAAAAAGTTTCTATAAATACATCAACAAAAAGAGAGTCACAGAGAATGTCCATCCCTTACTGGATGTGGGGGGAAGCAATCCTGGTCAACAGGAGAGGTGCCGGATGACTGGAGGGTGGCCAATGTGACACCCATCTACAAG